>JAPYYW010001706.1:0-26268 GCA_030522545.1 Cremastinae sp. A BG-2022a
GGAACGTTCGTTCCTCCTCGCTCCTTCTTCCGTTAAAAATGAAATTCGGAAATTTTCTGAAATATGTACTTTAATTACTTGATCAATTTAGTGTCAAAACTCATTAAGGTAAATTTACCCGTTAAAAGTAATTAAAATGTAATTTCTAAATACATCTGTATATTGTAATGTCCCGTCGCTGGGTAATTGCTCGAACAGAAGCATATTTTCTTCTTTTAAGCTCGCCGTAGCCGGCGTTCTTATTGAGAGAGCCGAGCCTAAACTCACTCGAGCGTGACTCGAGCTCGAGGTTCGCGTTAGAGTGGGGATAGCGCTCGAGCACGGATTAGGGGAACCGTTCTTATTGCCGCCGTTCTTAATGGGAGGTCGTACTGTACTTAGATTTTGTTGAATGAAAAATAAAAGCGGACAGTGGAATTTGCTGTCCGGTATTATCGAGAGCACAGCTTGATCCTGGGAATTTATTTACACGAGAGGAGGAAGGATATCAGGGGTGAGTGACGCTCTGGAAATCTTGACTAAGCGAGTGCAGGCTAGCTGTCGGAAAAACAAAAAGAGGCGGTCTGGCCGTGTATATAGAGAGGAGGAGGGGGGGGGGACGAGCGAGGGATCGCGAAACAAAGCGAGAGTTGAGGCGAGCAAGCACGGTACACGTACTTACAGCTTCAATAGCGGAGAAAAGGAAAGAGTGGCGAATAAGAAGGAGCCCGGGAAGGGAGGACCGGAGCGCGTTCTTGCGGATCGGCGACGCGTACAAGAGCTTTTGCGCCACTCGTTGGAAAAGCTCCCAGCGAGGAGCGGGAGGCGAAGAGCTGCGCGCTCCTCTCTGCGGCACTTTTGCCTCTCTCCGGCGAACACACAGTACGTTACGTGCCGGCACCGCGAGCGTTTTCGCGACAAACTCCAAACTAAAATTCGATAAACATTTCTAAATACGCTCCAACCAATTTCCTAAATTGCTGAATATAATTTCCAAAAAAAATAAAAAGAAAACATTGCAGCTCACACCATTTAAACTTTGACATTTAAAAATTCTTCGCATTTAAATTTACTCTCAAATTTTATATTCTTAAACGATTTTTTTCATTCAATATTTAAAATTGATTGGTAATTGTCACGTAAATTTCGTATCAGTTTCGAACAATATATACGCAATTAAAAAGTTTACCGAATAAATCGTGTGTTCGTTAAATATTCTCTTGTGACATTGAATATTCTACGTCAAAAACTTTTAAAAATTCATTGAAAAAAAAAAACTTTAAATTGCAATAGATTGGAAATGATGAAAAAATTGTATGTTGGAAGAAGGTGAAAAAATCGTGATAATGATAGCAATGTCGGTGAAACTCGACAGAAAATATTCTTCGGGCTGACCAATATTTGTTGTACGTACGGAGTGACAGTCCGTGGAAGGGAAGTAGATAAAGTCAGCTCGAGTGTGCAGTGTCCGGGATAAAGTTGAGAGGAAAGAGCACGTTAAGAAAAGTACGCGTTTGCGTCGAGTACAGAACTACTCCGGGACTTTTTTCCCCGTCGCCCTCCCGCTTCGTCCCTCGTCGGAGGGCTGAGAAAAAGTTTCGCCGAGACTCCGTGTGCATCGCGAGTGCATGCGCTTTTTCCCTCCCTTGTGCGCGCGTGGCTTTTTTCCTCGAATTTCGGACCCTGGAAAACTCTCTTTTCAACTTCCCTGTTTTTCACCCCCTTTTTTTTAACGTGCGGCCGGAAAAATCGATCTTATACCGAGCGGATCGATCCAGCGGAAATATGAAATGTTGCGAAACTTACGGTGACAGTTTCCAAGTTTTGTCGATTTTCAAAAATCTTTACGTAAGTATATATACTCGAACAAAGTTCCATGACGCTGCGTCTGTCGGAAAATTTTTTATTCTTGGGCTCGACAATTTTATAATATTTTTATCATCATTATTTTTAAATTTATTATTATTTTTAGATGAAAATAATAAATATTTGTTGTATCTATAGATGCAGAAGTAAAAAATTCTTGTTTTTTAAGAAATGAATTTTTAAAAAATGTTCAAAAAAAGTCACTTGGTGAAAATTGGAGCTGTAGGCGGTTAATGAAATAAGGGAGGAGGGTTGGGGACATTAATTTTCCGGCAAGGGGGCCGGAGCAGTTCGGAGTTGCAGGGAACATCGGGAAAATGTTTCGTCCCGGTGAATTGGGGGAGTCGAAAGTGCAACACCGTGACACGAGGCGCATCGGAACGTTCCGATGTTGCATTTCGCGCGTTTGCGGCTCTGTGTCTGTTTTCTCGGCGTCCAACCTCGTTTGGCGAACTTGTTTTGGCTGCCTTTACCACTCGTAACCGTAAATGCTAACGCAAACTGTAGTAACGACGCCGATGCCTAAAAACATCCTCCGTGAGAATAACACGAAAGCGCAAAATAGTTCGCGAATCGCGCCATATGTACTTGCCCTGAACGAGACTTGAATTTATCACGGCCTCTGTTTTTATTTTTAATATTCATCATAAATTTAAAAAATTTATTCTTCACTCGCCAAATTCTTATAATTTTTTTAATGATTCGCTGGGCATTGAGGCACATTAAAAATTGATGAAATTCTGACGAACGAAATGTCAAGAAACTGGACGCAAAGTCTATTTGATAAGGCATTTGATAAAAATGGTTGCAAAAGTTTTTCAACGCTTTCTGCCGCGACGTTATTTTCTACGGAGAAACGGGGCGAAAGTTAGTAATGTATGCTAGTAGGAATTCACTGTACCTTAAAGTCTGCAACGTTTGGCTTCCATTTTCACAGTCTGCAGTACTTACCACGATTTAAAAGAAATAAAGCGAAGCTTTTCCAGAGAGAGAGCTGCGCTGGCAAAGCTTTTCCACGCTTTTCCCCGGGTGCAGTTTTTACTCTCGAAAGACGTTTTAAAAAATTGCTCACCTTCTACTCCGAACCTCTTTTTTATTTATCTTTTTATTATATTTATTTTTATCCGGACTTTTTGATATTTCTCGTCTCTCAAAACTGCACTTATTTATATTCACTTTTTAACTTTTTTACACTTTTTTTATTTATATTCTTATCCCGACATTTCTAAAGATTCTGTGAAAATCTTATTTTTATAAACAATATTGAAAGATCTTAAGATATAAAGTATAGATAGAGGAATAAAACTGCAGGACTCTCTCTGTGATTTCTTTTTGATTGAAATCTTGGAGGAAAACTCAACGAGACGTATAATTGAGTGAGGAAAGCCTTCGTTCCCCTTTTGTTGAATACTTGCCTGATTAACTAGTCACAAAAGATCTATTTATAGTGGTGACCCACATTTTTGTACTCGTAGTGCGAACTTTGTCGTGTGCAGCTCCACGCCTCTTAAATGCGATCCTTGATTTTTATATCAACCAGAGCTGGGCGTTAACAGGTCAATTCTGCTCCGTTGGCCTTTCGTCAAACAAGAAAAATAATTATCCCTCGTCAGATTTTGATTTTTACTACTTTTTAATGAAAAATTATTCTTACACGTATATTCTCATACGAAAACCATCGTGCGATGACCAGAAATAATATTCTGCAACAAAAAAATATTATATATGTTCGTTCAACATTTATGAACCCATTACGTGTTTTTTAAATTCAGGTAACGGTTTGCAAATTTCCAGGGATTTTTTAATTTAAAAGTATATAGTAATTATGATTTTAAGCAAATCATAATTGCTGCTTTTTGTATACAGAATCATGAAAATGTTCAAATTATTACTCAGGACGACAAAATATAGCAATATTTCGTTCAAAATTCTCCCAGCGTATGAAATGAATATTCTCGCATTTTTGACATCTGATATTCGTGATTAATTATTTTTACCGAAGATTGATTGTTTAATCCGAAAATGAATAGTCGAGGTGTGGAAACGTAGTTTGTGATTTTGATTTGTTGAAATAATTCGAGGATGGATATCGCATTAGTAGGAGTGAAGATGGGGGAGGCAAAGGGGAGGTAAATTTCGGTTGAACGCTGTCCAAACTCGGTGTGTGCAGCGACGGTCATTAATCAGCCTGTGAATCCGATTGCCAGCGCAATTAATCGTCCACCGATTCGATCAAAGTCTTCAGGGGCTCGACATTTGGGCGAATGCGTGCGAAGATGAAGAGATATACGAACCCCTATTGCCCTCACCTCGATGAACACAATACCAACTCCTCTTGTGCGACAACACCGACATGCATTTCCCTTTCCTCCCAGATATCGCTCGTAAATTACTCCGAACGATTATCACCGAATCTTCAAAATTGTCACTTCAACTCTGCCAGGATCTGACTATTTGCTTCTCAAATTCTTATAAAATTTTTCACTCTTTTCCAGTTTAAAGTTATTTGTTAAATATTATTTTTAACACACGTACAAAAAAAGTATCTAAATATATTTTATATTTTTTACGTGAAACGATATTATAGATTTGAAACACTGAACTATTCACTTTTCGTGTGATTGAACATTACTGGAATTGACACTCGATTGAACTTGTCGAATCTCTACGAAATGTTTTTCGGTAATAAAATACCTGGGGAGACCCGACACGTCTTACCCCGACACTTTCTACCGGGCTACTGATTCAAAATCCAGTTGAAAATTCAAGTAATTAACACCTTAATCGGTTTTTCCCTCGACCTCGACTAATTACCATGGAAACAATTAATGACCGAGGGATTATCGAAAATTTGAAAATTTTTTTTCCTCGTTACGCTCGACGAATTTTCTCTCTTTTTTTTATGTTTACGATCCTCGAACTATTCAGGTATATCTGTCCAGGTATATTAGATATAAATAATAGAAAATTCGGTTGCAAGTTTTTTTTTCATATGAGCTGAGAAAATTTAGCGTGTTCAAGGTTCTCCAGCCTAATTTTCCGAGAATCGAAAATAGGTAGATCATAAAATTTTTAGTGGCAATTTCTTTCCGTGTCCTCGACGCGATATCGACTTCATAATAGGTAATTCCTTAAAAATGTTTGCAAGACGAAATGAATGATTGAAACATCAACGTCATTATTTCCAAAGCAGCACATGTTGAATTTTTTTTTAATGAGTAGCGATTAGCCAAAAGTTAATGCGCTCCGCATAATGCATACTCTCTATTCCAATAAATATTAATTACAGGTTTAATGTCTTTTTTAATATAGTATAATATAACAAAATTTATATAAAATGCAATAAATTGTCTTGTATGCTTGTAGAAACAAATGAATCAAAGAAAATTGTTAGCTGATGAAAAAGTTATTTTCTCAACAAATGATGTTTGAGTGAAAATTTATATATTTCCCTGAGAAAATAAAAAAAAATGTAATTGCTGGTTCGTATGGCAATGAGAAGAGTGCCAATTATCCTGGTTCGGATTTTGCCTGGATAAATAACGATGCGGTTCTATTTCAATTTCAAGTACACGCAGTGTCACTATCAATTGCTCATCTCGTAATACACGAGCCGAAGATGGGAAGTGCGATAAAATATTCTCTCATTAGAAAAAGGAGAGAAAAATGGGAAAAAAATAGACGAGACTCGGTTCAAGACTACAATCGACTCTTCGACGTCCTCGAGGGATATTAATCGAGAGATTTTGCGTGTAATCAAACGAACGGGAAAAAGAGAGGTCGAAGGAGAGCCTCGTGAGATAACTCTCGACTCTGTTTTACTTCAATTTGACGGAAGATATCTTCACTCTCATCTCCGACAAATGATAAATTTTCATTAATTCATAACCAACGGGCTCTCCTCGTGACGAATGAAAATGTCAGATTCATCGAGCTCGTTTGTTTTTCATTCGTCTTCGATTTTTATCCCTGTTTTCATATCTCTCTCTCTCTCTCTTCTCTCCCTTTTTTAATCCAATTCTACGCGAGACGATAAATTGGAATTATTTCGCAATTTCTCATGCTCGTCGCTCTTTTTTTTCATCCTTTCATTTTCAACGAGAACCGTGATTGTTATTTTTTTTTTGCGTTCCAGCTCGCTCGCAAAAAAAAAGAAATATCGGTGCGGGAGATCAAAAGATCATTACCAGCCAATTTTCGTCCCGCCGGCTCTTCGTAACATTTTCAATTAAACTCGTTGACTCGAGCTGTCAACTGTTGTCACCGCGGATATCTCGAGAACGACCGATTGCTTTTTTTTTCCTTTCAGCTCGAATAGAAACGCACCGAAAGTCGATTGAAGCTTCCTTAAATTTTTGGAAGCTCTAAAATGTCGAAATTTCTTAAATAACATGTTTATTTATTTATTTTTGGGTATAACCTTTGTCGGAGAAAAATGTATCTCGTGATTGATAAGAAAATTGGCTCGGATATTTCGTTCCCTGTTCTCTCTCTCTCTCTCCCTCGCGAACTGTGGAAAAATTTGGGCGTTGTGTAGTAATTTTATAGCAATTCAGGAAATCTGGCGCTAAGCCAAGCTCCCAAAATCCCGAGGTGGGCGCGAATCCTCGCCGCAACTGGCGTTCGCCCCTCCGTCCAACCGCAAAAACTTCTCTCTACCCTCTTCTCTCCTTTTACTCATTTATTTATCTTTCGTTCACAATTTTATCATACCCGCCAGCTCAACTCCCGAGACACGCAATTTTCTCACCCCTTGTCAAAATTCAATAATTCACAAAGAAAAAAAATTCACTCTCTCCATTTTTTTCACATGCTACTTTACCAAGGAATAAAAGTTACAAACATAACTTTTTATCTCTATATATACAAGGAATAAAAAGATACTTTCTTTTTTAATTAAATGAACCTTTTCTTTTTTGGGAGCATTGCATATTTCGCCATCAATTAAAGTCAGTTTATAAAAAAACTCTTTAGCTGGTCTAAAACCGTCAATTATTTTTAAAACACGATTAAAAAAGTTTAAACACTTCACCATAAGACGTCTTCAAATTTCATATTTTGAAATTAAATTATTCATTTAAATGGTTTCATTAACACTTTATATACCTTTTTTTAAGATTGTAATCTAATAATTCTTATAATATAACGACTATCTTAAATAAATGTTTAATCTGTTTATGAATTAAGCGTGTCATATTATCGCGTGGAAGGTTCATGTAAATTAGTAGAAAAAAAAGATACGTCGAGGCTGACAGAGACTTGATTTCGTGTCTGGCAGAGTTCGGAGTTTTCGATCTTCGCGAGCTCGAATTAAATTCTGTGCTGTCGGTTCGTTATCCGAGAACGTGTCTCGCTTTCCCGCTCGGCCCTCCCGTCTTTTTGATAAGCAGCGGAGGAAAGGATCGTAGGGATTGCCAACGAAGGAGAGACCAACCCGGTTCCTCCCTTTTTCAAAATACATCCTGCCACCTTTACATCCTCCACACAACCTGCTCTTCCTATATTTTCTGCCATTTTATCATTATTTTCCCCTTTCCATCCCTTCCTGATTTTTATCGATCCTTATTACTTTAATATACTTTTATATAAATTTATTTGAGTAAACTTTTCGTATTTACTGTACGAAATATATATTTCCTCTATACCTTTTGTGTGTTTACTTTTTTCTCATTCATCATTCACGAACAAATTTCCCTTGTTCGTTTCTTTACCTCATTTTTTTCACCAGCCTATATTCCTTATCACTTTTTTTTCTCTCTTCGATTTCCTTTCCTTTCTTCTCAAGTTCGGCCGAATCGCGTCCTGATTCCTCGTACATCGAAGCCATCTCTCATGTACATCCTTGCTGGATCACCGTATACTCCAGGGTTCACTATCCCCGTGGGTAAATGAAATTGTAACGCTCTCCAGTTGCAAACTCCGTGCTTTGCCTTCTCTCTTCCCTTCTTACCATCGTTTCTTCCCTCGACTTCTCTCTCCCCCTCCCCTCCCTCTCGCCTTCGATTCCCTTCCCACCTTTTTTTCTTCAATAACGAAACAAGCTCGAAACCCTTTCTTTCCTTTCTCCAGGCACTCTCTTTTATTAACCACCAAGAATTCTATACCCATTCGTATTATATTCCCCCGAGCTTTTTTATCTCTTTTTGTCCATCGAATTGAAAATATGTAGTTAAAAAAAGATTAAATTTTCGTATAAAAATGTTTATTTACTATAGCTTTTAATTATTTATTTATTGATATTAAAATGTTCTTTATTCGGATATTTTTCGAAACATTATATTTTTGTATTATGTATGATGTTTTCTTATCAACGTATCTGTATTGAAATTTGTTGCTTTTTAGGGAGAAAAGAAAATATTTTCCGTTTTTCAGGATTCAGATTTTCGATAGACAAAATAAATTTTATTTTTGCTTATAACAACCGAGCTCGTTATTTTCCAGTTCGACAAAAACCTGCTCTCCTCGCTCAGGTCAGCTCGTTGAGCTATTCAAATTTTAAATTTCACTGCGGTTCGCATCGATTCATAACATTTGGAATATGCACAAGTCCTTTTTTCATTTTTATCTCGAAAAATCACGAAAAATCTTCCTTTCAATTAAATCGTTAATTACGTTTTTTATTTGAAAATGGAAACGTTTTTCATTCAACTTTTAGGGAATAAATATGCAACAACATATTTTCTCTTGCATTTCCCCTGTCAAAAGTTTCTTTCTGAATAAATTTACAGAAAGCTTTCAAGGGAATTTTTAAAATGAGTTTAACGCACGTATTCTGTCTTATCTATATTTTGACGAAAACTACCGAGCACTTGTATGACTAATATTCATAACTTGATAAATATTGGAGATGAGAGGATTTGGAGAAACTTACTAGAGCGTTGTTTAAAAGGTTTTTAGTTAAAAGTTCGAGTGCACATTCATGAAAATAAATATTTAAAAACCACTGTAGTTTTTTTACGATTTTTTTTTGTGCAGAAAGATTTTTATACGAGAGAATACTCTCTAGAATGTTGTGGAACATCAGTAATGGATTATTAAAGGTTTTTGAATTATTTTGTGATTGTATATAAATTTTACGGTTCAACTTTAAAATGAAAAAAAAATGATGCTGGAAACTTTTTTCCGTGAAAAAGTCTGAACAGAAAAAAAAGAGAAAAATCCGGGGTAAAATTCAAATTGCACGTGTATATAACTGTTCGATGCATAGTAATGGATTTATGAATTTTCCATGACTTGGAACTAAAGTTACTTCGGTTTGAAAACTTCTGGCATCTTCGCTTTAATTCTTAATTAAGATCGAAATTAGCTCTCAAGCACTCTGTATCTAACAATCTTCCAACCATTTAGTTCATCGGACGTTATTTTTATTATCATTGCTATCATCATTTTAACGATCAAAAAAATGGGGAAAAAAATTCGAAAATGTTTCTTCTTAGTTTTTTTTCTCACGTTGAAACTTGAACGTAAAATTTTACATCGTGTAAAAAAAGAAAATTCAAAGGACCGAGATAGGAAGTTGGCTTGAAATTTTCTCGGCAAAGGAATCTCGTCCAAGTTGAGAAATTCGTGGAATTCCTTTCAGGAGAAATATTTTACAGGAATTTACTCAAAGCAACGCACTTACGAAGTTTATTTAAAATTTATTTTTATTTTTTCGATGCAGCAAAGGTAAACCCTGTAAAGAAAATGAAGAGTAAATTTTGGTAAAAATGATACATTCTAATTGGCATCGATAGTTGTTGGGAAAAAAAAATGAGACAAATTTTAGCTAGAGGGTTCGCAGAATAAGGGAAAAAAATGGAGAAAGAAAACCAGCTGGTCTCCGGAAAAAGGAGGAAAAAAGAATTTTCCAGGGATGCATCGGTACCGGAGTATCTTTCACACTTTTTCCGGGGCTCTCATTTTAATAATAATATCATCATAGAATTTGCATCGGGATGTTAATTTGTATTCACGAGCGGATCTACGGGAAACGACATTTTTTATTACGCGACGAGGATTGGAAACTTCTTGAGACTTCTCTCCACTCGATATGTATATTTTACAAATTTTCTATATGTACATAGATTTTTATGTGCACATAGATTTCCCTCCACTTTCACAGCCTCGAAGAATTCTTTCGAACCGGCGAAAGTTTTTCCTCATACAGAATGGAAAGGTCACCCCTCGAGCTAATACCTTTTCTATAATGAAGCATAAGATTCTCAGACTGTTATTTTTCTTCTTTTCTTTTTTTTCTTACTTTTTTTTCACTCCTCGATCCATTTTTTCCTCCCATTTGTATTCCACGGTGACAAAAGCCACTTTCGATTAATCGAATCGAAGCGTTCGCTTGCGAGTTTCTTATTTCTTCGCAAAAAACAAATAAAATCATACATTTTTCACGAGTAAAACTATACGGTATTAAATAAAAAGTAAAAAATTAAATTTTTTCGTTATTTGAATTTTTTTGTGAGAATTCAACGTGATTCCCAGCGATTTCGTGAATCCGGAATCTTTGAGTGGAAATCAAATGGGCGAACTTTTCCTTCGAGAATAATAAAACGCTCGAATCACTAAAAAAAAGAATATATTAAAGATAAAAATTTACCACTTTTTTTTCGATCAGGCTGTGACAATAAAATCTGCTCTGGCTCTTTACGATTTCTCTTTGAATTGCCTCTGCAGTTGCAAGATGCATCTTTTTATTTGATTTTCGAAAGGTTATTTTTTGTTTTATTTTCAAAAAATAAAAAAGGCGCAGTTACTCGCTGTAGCGTGTACACAACCGCGCATAAAAATATTTTCCTCGGCTCGTTTCGCTCAACGTTCTTTCCAAGGCAAAAATACAAGCAGGCGATTCATATTCCGCGGTCAAAAAACATTTTATTAGAGCTTCTCGGGGGCCCATTCTCGGCCAGGAAGAGCCGAAGGATATCTTTTTCTTCGCGCCTTCACAAAAGAGCTAACGAAGTGCCCGTAGGGTCGTTCCCGAATCAGCCACGTGAGAAAAGAGCGACGGGCTTGCTCAGCGCCGCGACACTAACCAAGCCAATTATTTTAATGACTCGGACAAAGACAGACGAAGACTGAATCAAAAAGGAGACCAAACGCGCTATACAAACATCCCTGAAATTCATAAAAGTACCGCATTTCAATCCTTCGCACACATCGTCTCAAAATTATTCAATAATTAACGAGTCCAAAAATATTTATTTAAATTCACGCTTTTTCCACACAGGATATTTTCAATTTTGATACGAACATACACGTTAGTCACTTTTTCTTAGATTTTTATGTCCTATATAGTTCAGAAAAAAAAATTTCATTCACAGTTATATTTTGTCCTGACAAAATCTTGATTCCTCTTTTCTGAAAAAGGGTTTTAGATGCTTGTGGGAAAAAAGGTATAGGCAACACCCTGAAATATATTTTCTTCTGGTATAACGATGCAATGATAGTAAATTCGGGGTTAGGTACGAGTTTGACAAAGGCCGCCGAGGTGGAAAATTCAGGAGGAAATATGATGGTCCGAGTAATCAGGATAAAAGATATTTATCAGTACGCGCGGAGATAGGTCGACGAGTAGGGGTATCGAGGCCGTGAAGAAGTACAGAAAAGATACAGAGCGAGAGGGAAAATTCTCCATCGCGAAAAGCTTTGATAAGAGATCTCGGGCCGAGGGCGGGGTGAAAACTCCCTTTGAGAATAACTCACCAGACAAATATACGTATATCGTGACTTTATTCCGGTGTGGCTTAAGCGAGAGGATTTGATAAAAGTTTACTCATCCTTATCGCGATAAGCGAGTGCCGATGGCCACGGCAAAATGACTCCACCAACTCCGGAAAATGTTTCTTCAAAAAATTTCTCAACTTTTCCCCTTTCCTACCCCTCTATATTTGTGCAAATATCTTCTTACTTCGGAAATTAAACAGAAGATTGCAAATTGTTTTTTTTTATCGACAATAATCACTTTTTGATATATCTTTTGATTATCCAAAACATTGACATCCAAAAAAAAAGAATAATATTTAAAGAAATCATTAATGTTGTGTTCAAAATCGAAAATGGTGGAAAATTTTTGAAAATTTTACATATTATTGAATAACATCTCTAAAAGGTTATGGAAAACATTTCACGACGATTAAGAAAATCCTCACTAGGATATTGATTCTCAATTTGTACCTTCCCTTTAGAGCACGTATTTGAAGTTGTAATTTTGTACAATAAATATCTCAGTAACGAACTTCCTAATCAAAGTAAAATTTTGCACTGATCTTTGTATGGCATTAAAGAAGTTTCATTTAATTTTTCAATAAAATTTCACAATTTTTTTATACAATCATATAGAGAGTAGACCTGTCATTGGATGACCTCGAATTTCAAATATGTTTTTCCTCAGTTGATTTTTAGCAACTTTTCTTCATAAATTGTTACTCTCGAACGACTTCGTCGTTGACTCGACTTGATTTTTTGTTCTATATACAGACTCAACACCCTTAAGTGACAGAAACTCGAGCCAGAGTGTTTTTTAATGTATAAAATTATTGCAAATTATTGTAAATTACTTTGATATATCATTGAAACGATTCAAGGTGGGTTTTGAGGGGTTGTGTTCTTGGAGGTTTGAGAAATCAGAGAGTATATTATTCGCGGGCTGCGTTTGAGGAGAGCTCGTTTTGTGGAAGGCTGCGTAACGTGAAAGACAAGTGCGACCGGGTGGAAATGCGGTCGGTCCTCTCCTTGCGGCTGCAACATGCAAATCCTTCCGAGGGAGCAGTGACAGCCTGGCATAAGGATTGCGAGCGCGTCGAGAGAAAATAGACGCGCGTGTACCGCTCGAGGACGAACGAGCGAGAGAGCGAGAGAAATGCTTCAGTTTATCCATATTAATGCTTCCAATTAAGGCTTAGGCGAGGCCGTTTCCTCCCTAGTCCTCGTCTCCAGCTCCCAGTTCATCTTCCATTTCTCTTCCCGCCTCGCTTTTCCACCTTCATAAACACCCACCGAGCCCACCTCGTATTAACTTCCCATTTATTTCTTTACGAAGATTCTCCACATATTCAAATAGAGCTTTTACATTCGAAAAATTAGACGTCCTGCAAAAATTCGAGTATGTTAACACCTCCAAAAAGTGTATTTTTATACTCATTGAAATTATTAAATACGCTTAAGTTAATTAAGGAACGCCATTATAAATAGACTAAAAACATCATTCTTGAAATATAATAAGGTTGTCCAAAGTTATATATGGTATATATGGAATATCTCATCCTATATTAAAAAAGACATGAGGCTTCTATCGATTAATCGGCATAGAGCGCATTATGCGAAGTTATATGAAGTATGCGCCTGGAACATCAGCAAAATATCGATTCAAAACGGTCAAAAGAAAGAAGCGGCCGTTGAAGGGATACCTTTCCATTTTTTCAAAAATCTTCATGGAGTAATAACTTTTTTTTAAATTGATGAATTAACGTAATTCCAACGCCATTCGCTTCATTTTGCAAAAATCTTTAAAAATTTCCCCATAATAAAGTTGATTTGGTCAAGAGAAAGAAAAGATATCGCTAATTGAAATTTTCATGAGACCACGAGACCCAGTGTGACTGGTCAACTTTCTTAAAATTTTTTTTTCGTTTTTAAGAGCATATTCGATCGGAAATTTCCCGTAGATAACGAAAATGAGAATCATTTGGGGCGAAATCCAAGAATTCGTATATTCAATGAGCCATAAAACTGACTTTTGGATCAGTTTTTTAATTTTTTAAATATGAATTCTGAGATCGCACCCTGAATAAATAACATTTTTGTTATCTGTACTAGAAATTTCCAATCAAAGATCCTGTATTAAAAAAAAATTTGAAGCTTCTAATCGATTCATTGGAATAGAACCGATTATGAAAGTTATATGAAGTACTCGCGTATATATAAGAACAGCAAAATATCAATTCAAAAATGGCAAAACGGAAAGGCGACCGCATTGTTGCTCGTGTTTTGAAGAATTTCGAAAAAATTTTATATCAGATTTTTATTTAAACTAAACAGTAAATATTTTTTGACATTATATTAAAAAAAATCTATGCTGAATCTTAGAAGACTTCACCGTTTACAAGTTGATTTATTTATTTATTGTTTAAAATAGCAATATGTATTTAACACGTTATCTCATGAAAGAGTACGAAACAGTAACTTTTACCAATCAAAACTGAACACTCTTATAATTCACAAATATTTGAAGAACTATTTGTAAATTTCTCAGAAGATGTTTAACATAAATTTTTTTCTCGATTACCCAAGTTTTAAGAAGATCTAAAACGCAGGAAGAGCGCATTAATTACTGATCTTGTACGCTTGAAAACTTTCGGCCTTGATACACAAGTTGTTTCGACAGTTTTCCAAACTGCGTCCCAAAGATGACGTTAACGCGCCTCCATCGCTTTTTCGACCTTTTGTCGAGAGAACATTTTCTCCTTACACTCCGAAATAATTTTCAATGTGGGCAAACGAACCCAAAGTACTCGCGACACTCCTGAAAAGCCCGGCCATTGGATTTTCAAAGCACGTCGCCAAAGTTTTCGGATGAACTTGCTATTCGCCGCCCTTCGTTATTTTTCCTTCCATTTTAATTCTGTCGAAATTAACACGGAAAACTTTTCTATGAAAAAAAAAATAACTGGTAAATATTTCAATGAAAATAATTAAAAATTTAAAAAAAAACACTCGGGACGAACTAAATATTTATCGAACGAGTGATAAAATATAGTGTTCGTGCAAGTTAATCAAAATTTCGTACGTCGTTGGATTTTTCTTGTGACTGGATGGTAAGCGTGGAATAAAAAGGAAATTCAGATGCGGGAAGCGTCTTTTATCGGAATGACGGGGGTCTGGCGGGTCTCTGTGATTTTTTGCGATTAAATGCCAGGAGATGATACAGAAATGAAAGAGAATTCGAGAACAGTGCTCTCGTCCGGTGTCCGCGTGCAGCGAAGGAAAAAACGCGCTTTGAATATCTTTCCTCCCGGAGCCTCGTTCACCCCGTCACAAGAATTGCCAACTCGCCGAATCCAATAAAGATTTTTGGGTCGAATTTTTTCGTCTCGAGTACACACGGAATAAATTCTTTTTTTTTTGCTTCAAAGGGAGAGGAAGACCTCGTTTTAAAATTCGCGTATAGAAATTGGTCGAAAAAGTAGGTAACAAAAAATCGAGCTCCCGATAAGATTTCGATGAGAGGAAATAACGACTGGAAGGAACAAATGTTGGCAAAGAATATACCTTCCCACATTTTAAATTCCTTTGACTCCGACTCTCATTACCTTCTCGACATATCATTCATTTCAATTCGGCCTTTCCATCTGCACTTTTTTTCCCGCACAGGCGAACGTGTGCTTTAATTCCTGGCTAGAAGTCAATTTCAACGACAATTGCTTCTCTCTTATACCGCGAGACTGGATTAATCGCGAGTCGCTGCTTTGTGCGAAAAATAAAATAAATTTCCGATCGCTGTTCAGACGCGAATGTTTTTCCTCGTTCAAATGCGAGAGCGTTACAATTTTCCATACTACTATTTTAATGGAGAGATCGTCGAAACCACGAGACGAGAAAATATTCCTCACCTCTGTCAAAGAGAAATTGCGACAGAAATAAAAACTCCATAAAATTCATATTTTAAGTTGACTTACAATTATAGTCTTTATATCAACATTTCCTTTTTGTGAACTTCGTGTTTGATGGATTCGAACACTGATTTCTTTAAGACCACGACGATATTTTTCCAATGAAATGTACATTGTATTTAACAGGCCACGGTTATTTAAAAATTAATATTCAATTTATCGGTCGTCAAGTGTTTGTCAGTCGAGCACGACGTCGAGAATAACGTAATTTCTTTCCGTCTCCACCAAAAGAGGTATTTTCCTTCTCCGACGACTCGAATTGGTGTTCTTGTTTCTCAAGGGCTGGTTCGCGAAAAAATGTTCCGTCGCGATGACAATCGAGCACAATTATAGTCGCTGTGTGTTATATTGCAACGGTAGCGCAATTGCGAGCCGGAATCCAATTGCGAAGTAATTATCCTGTCTCGTATCTCGACAAAATTGCTGATGGTACTTGATAGAAATTGCCGAGGGCTCCTTCGTCATTTATATTCGCATTTTCCACTCTCAATCTCCCAATTCTCCGTGCGCCGCGCTTTGTCATCGCCCAGCCCGAGCCTCTTCCTCCCCCCGAGGGTGCACAAGGAGGCGAGAACCTGAACGAAAATCGTCTTAAGTCTCTTCCCTCCCCGACAAAATACCCGAATCTCCTTGCCAGCCGAGACAAAGCTTGCAGAATTATTTACTACGTATCTGCACCCTGAGAATCCTCGAGCTTTCCCACAGAAATAGCCGAGAAAATACAATTACTCGTAGAACGTCGTCACACGCAAGATTTTTGCGTATTTTCATCTCTCGATCCAAGTGAGGACCTTTCGAAAATTTTATCATTCGTTTGCTATTCTCGGAGTCAAATTTGGAGAACGCAATTACAATAATGCGGCCTCTGTTTCCGAGACGAATTTAGTCAGACTCGGACTCCCGGAGTACTCGTACGCCAGCCAGGCTAACCCGATTGCGCGTCACTTGTCTCCGAGCGTAGACAATTGTCCCAAGCTATTCGTCAAAGAGCGGAGCTACCACCGGTGTCGCTACAAATTGAAATTGCATTTCGTCCATGGAAGCGATGACGTTTCGTCCTACGTCAGCTCGTCCCTAGTAAACGAGAATGCAAACCGAATGCGGTTTGCTCGATCATTCTCGTCCCGGGTCGTCCACAATGCAGTTTCGAGTTCCTTATGAAAGCCCGCTTTCAAAAGACGCCCCGAGACACCCGGAATAACAGACTTGGCGAATCCCCTTTCCTCGGAATCCAATAAACGCCATATTCGTAGTTTTAAATCTGCATTTCTTACCTAAAGTGCTTATTTTCCGGCACTCGTCTTCATCAGCATTCAGCCAAGTTGCCAGACGACAAACATGCTCATGCGGATTTTCCATGCGAATGTGGAAAAATTCTGATCACGGTTCGCGTCTGAATCGAGTCAGAGGATTCGCGGCAGCGAACTGGCAGTCATCGGTCCAATTGGAAACGCGATGTATTGAGCGTTGCGAAATTCCGAGCCTGCCTGAATCAACCAGCTCCAGAATTGGCGGGTAACCTAGATATCGATCGTCTCCTTGGTGTCCCCATCATTGGGACGTTTCCACAATCGTTTAAACGTTGTGAGATACCTATCACTCGTCACACGATAATGTTTACCTACGTCCATCGATGTCAGCTTCTATCGACCTGCCAAACGAAGAAACATCATCAATCAATACAGGTATAAATTCACATTCGTGATTGGCAGTCAATTTTCTTCTGTCGTAGGTTTCTATTGAAATTCAACACTTTCGGCAGAATCGACTATCGTGACTTATATACTCGTTAGAACATTTCCAAGCTCTGATTTCGCTGCCTCGAGGCTCATTGTATTTCGAATTCTATAGGCATTTGCCAATCTTCCAAGCTCCGTCCATCACTTCATAAGCGTTACCATCGAAACTGGACTCTATCGGATTATTGGTCTGCACGAAAATTAATACAAGACTCAACACTCAACGAATCCTTCATCCTCCCTCTCTCGCCCTTTCTAGTCCATCTGGCGAATAGTTGAAATTAGTATTGAGGTCAATTAGCGGACCGTGGATAAATTTGTGGCTTCGGGAGTACCGCAAGGAATTATATCGGTGTTTCTATTCTCAGTGGCTTTCGAGGTTTCCGCACTATTGAGATGTGTATTGCAACTCTAAGCCAGGATTTCCCTTTCGTGGGCGGATATGGGATCGCTCTGCGTGGATCAGCAAATTTTTTTGACTAGAGATCGATCGAGGCTTCGAAATCTCATCGTTGTTGCTCATCAAGGAAAGAAGCCTCATCAATTCGTCCACTTTTCCCTGTTTTTCCAATATTTTCTCCCTCTTCTCCAATGGTAGTTCAGCACGTGTTTTCTTCATCTCTCGAACATCCAATTTCTAATATCCAACGAAACGTTTCGTTATCAAGAGCTCTCTCGGGCAAATCCGACGTACCGGATCTTGCTTAGGTTACGTTCAAGATTTACGGCCTGTATCCTTCGCCCGCCCGATACTCGATTCTTATTTCCTGCGTTTTCGTTACCTCCGGCGTGAAATCGAAACCAGCGAGTTTTCGCTTCATCCGAAGATTTACCGCAGCAAAACATCCGGGTTAGGTTTTAAACAAACAGTAAACCATCCAACGAAATGTTTAGAGTCAACAATTTGTACCCACTATTCAATGGAACAAGAGCTTAGGGTTTCACCATTCCTCGATGTTTTTCTTGAAAAACGTCACAAATCACATTTTAGAACACCGCACACATAACATTTTTTAAATTGAGAAATTTAATTTTGATGACATTTGCTCGCTTCTGTCTCGCTGCGACTCGTTAGCTAATTGATCGTAAAAAACAATTAATTAGCTACTTGAAACTTTCGGATCGATGTCGTCGAAGCTTCGAGTGGCTTACGAACTCTCAATTATCGGAAATAGATTTGTTATCTCGGTATCGCTTGGAAAAAAGTGCGAGATTTGAGGGACGAGATATCGATTCGAGGAAATGAGTTTTATTCTATATATCGATCATCGGATCGTGTGCTTATTCGAGTACTCGAGAGGGAACAAAAAAAATCACCGTTTCAAATTTATCGAGTGTGCCTGTGAGCGTGTGGCCGGTTTTGACGGGAGCCAGCATAGCGATGGGTGACCGCTGAATGTCACACGCGCGCTGGCGCGTTGATTACCGTTAGGCGAATTCTCATAGTTTAATCTACACAGTGTTCGTCCTCGGTGGTTTACTCGGGGTTCTCCGAGGTCCAAAGCAAAAGGTCATCGATAGGGTGACAAGTGTAAGGCCATGAATACGAGAGCCATTAACCGAAGGAACGTTCGGGGGGGGAAGGTTTGCTCTGTTTTCCCGACAGAAAGTTGTCGAGCTCGTGTCTCGAACGCTCGGCCTGGAATCTGCCGTGGTAACGGCAAGGCGGAGAGCTCGCTCCGGCCTCGTACGATCGGCTCTAAAACCGCTTAAACACCCCCGATCGTATAACTTACGACACCATCTTCCTCGACCCGATTCCTATCGAACCCACACGTCCCCGAGTCGCCCGCTACCCACGCACCCTCCTCCTTTGCCCGTTAACACGATTTTACGAAGCTGCTGCTCCGGTAACTTCGATATCCGGGAATTAATGGCTCGGCTATTCCCCATGGAATTGAATTGTTCATAACTGGCCGAGTCCAGTCTTTAAACTCGATTTTTTTTCCACTCTACAACTCCGCGTTTCTTCCCATAAACTTCAAACCGAGTCTCATTATATATTGCGAAAAAAAAAACTGATCAAGCACTTTCTAGAATTGTTTCAATGAAGGGAAACCGAACTTTGAGAAATACCAAACGCGGAATCGTCGCAAATTTTTAGCAAAGTTTTCAAGTTAACGAAGAAAGAAAAATCAGTAGCCTTCGTGAAAACTTTTCTAATTTTCGTTCCACCGCAATTTTACCGTGCCTGCTTCCTATCCGAGCAGGTCCGTAATCTTTTTTCCCTTACATCGGCGAAGAGCGAGGTGCAGATAAACGCTGCAGGCAGACTGATTGCTTCCAGGATAAAGGTCGAGCCAAGAAATACTCCGGGCAACGTGCATCCTTTTTTTTCTATTCCATTTTTCTTTATTTTCATTATTATTATTTTTGTTTAATGAAAGATGCGCTCGGTGTTGAAAGAAATTTTGCTTGCCACTTTTCCACTTATCTGGCCTGGAAAACCTGCATTCTTTCCCTCTCTCGCTTAATTCTCCTTTTTTCGACCATTACTCGTTGTTGGCAAGCTTCTCCTTTTTTACGCTCGTTGACGGTAATCACCCTCTTCTGGGCTTGACGTTAAAATCGCCGCGAGGAGACCAGCCCTCGTTAAACTTCCCCATGCCCGAGCGAACGTTTAACATTTTCGGGAAAATAATTCCAGTGTTACCTTATTTTTCCGCGCTCGCCACCGGTCTCTCGGTAATTCACGAAAAAATAGACGCCCCGAAAAAAGCAAAATGAAATCACACGTTATCTCCGCCCGGAGACTATCAAGAAACTCGAGAAAAATCTTGGCGTTCGCCCATATTTCTCTATATATCTTTCTTTTCTCTGTTTATTTTAAACGTGAGTTTCAAAAGAACTTGAGAGCCCTAAATTTCGGACCCAAGCGAGTCCATTTCTTCTCCAGAAGTTGCCACTCGGGCGAGGCGGATAGGGAGCGTTGAATTTGTAAAAGGAAGATTTATGACCGACTTTGGGGGTGAACGAGGTGGGAAAGAGAGAGAGAGAGAGCCACGTGTAAAAGCCAGAGTGCGATCGTCCCAGAAATGCATCAATGCATCACCGAGTAACGCAATTTCGTAGCGTGTGTTTTCGCGTATATAACACTCGAAACGTCGAGTACAACCTGGAGAAATGACCGTACTGGGACGAGCTATTTGTAACGGAATCGACATGCGACCGAGGCAATATCGTCCTGGCGAGGCCCTCGCGATGGCTGGCCTTCCCTGATTCCTCCCTCTATACGCCATAATCCATCCCTTCCAATTCTGTCTCTCATTTAGATCCCTTCCCACGAACATCATCCGATTCATTTGTTTCTCCCTCAGTTCGAATATCCCAGTGAGTGACGGGTTATTGACAAAAAACCAGTGATCAATATTCTCCTCGTTCTCATGCTTCCAATAATAATACTTCATTATTCATTGAATCACGTTGTTCGTTGACCAATCTTCACACTCCTCATTTCTTCTCCATTCGTTATTCTCAGTTCTCGCTATAATCTCCCCAGTGAACAAACATTATTATTTCCAGTCTTAAAATAAGAATTTATATGCAACATAATAATAAATGTGATTACGAAGAAGAATGGAAATTTCGCGAAGGAAAAGTTCACGTATTTCTATTCTCGTCGGTCGTTTTATCACTTCAAATGATTTTCGCTTCACAATGATAAAAATACATCGATCAGTTCCAATAAAGTATCGATAAGTCGTTTAATCCGAACGCTTTTTGTGGTTTATCTCTCGTGGCAAATCCGACGAACTGCTCTGCATGAATAAGTGACAAGCATACTGACAATAAAAATGGGGCAAAAATGGAGGTAGCGAAAATGGATCGATCGTAAGATATGGGCAGGGTGCTTCGCTTCGAAAACGGATGTTGGGGAAACTCGAGGCATCTCGACAATTTCGTAGGACAGGAAACAATGGAGGCACTTGAATGGTGGGAGGAATCATACTCAGGTTGTTACCGGAAGGTAACGTATGTACACGCGATCCGGTCTATCCGGTGTAGTTGTAAATTCGGGAGGTATATGCGGAACGATCCGAACAACGGGGAGTCTCGACGGCATAACATACCTCGTGCACGTCGCCAACTATCGACACTCGCGTACAGGACGCTCCATAAATTCGTGCCAACGAGAAAAAAGTACCCCCATAATCCAAAATGATGAGATAAATTGTTCATTTTTACCTTTCAACAATTCATCATCAAATTTTTGATGATTTTAATCCAATTTATTCGGGAAATAAACCACTTGTCGATGATTCGCTGTTGAGTGAATTGTCTTGGAGTTTTTTTTTAGGAAACTAATTCGTTTTGGTGAAATATCAAATTCTGAAAGACTCTGTAGCTCGTAGGAATTCTGCAAGGCGTTACCCGGCCTACTATCTATCTCATGCATATTCATCTTGACGCGAAACGCTATTGGCTCCCCGGAGGAAGCTTTTCCAGTACTACCTATTACCTGTCGTACCTACCCGTATACTATTTCGGTAGAGCCTTTCGATCTCCGATATATCGATATCTACTCGCTTTACAACCTCAAGGAGTCTTACTCTTTCTTCCCAGCAATGATATATATTCACCTCCGCAACTTGTACCCAACGATACGTACAATTCCGACAAAAAGTTTGCTCATTGAGTCACAAGCCGAACGAGGCCAACTTTTCCGTAATGTTTAAAAGTACTATTTTTAGAGATAAAAGTAATAGGTTGTACGTAAAGGCATTTCTATCGTTAAGATCAAATTCAAAAGTTTTTTCTCCATTTTTCTCACGTACAAAATACTTTTTTCGTTTAAGTTCATTAGGAATAGTTGTTGCATATTAGGTAGAGAAAAATATACTCTCAATTTAAAGTCATTGAAGGCTAGGTGTATACTCCCGAAAAATTATTAATATTGGGCAAAACTTTTATCTTAAGTTTTCTCGAAAAATTGGACAAAACTTCTTTGATTTGCATAAAAATCTGTTCAATGTTTTATAGGAAAAGCATCGGCATGTGGAGAATATTCGTTGTTAAAAATTATTACTTTTTTTAATTTTTAGCAATGAATACTTCAACTGCATGGTGAAACTTTTCATAATCTGACACACACGTTTAATGGAATATTGAGGAAGTTTTGTCCAAACTTTTAATTAAATCCTAAATGAACATTATATATTTCGATGGAATTAATTTCTCAAGGTTCCGTTTAAAAAATCTTTCTGTGACCCATTTTTAAAAATAGTTCTCTTTAAGATTTTATACAAACTTGAAGAAATAAGTACTCGCATGCGAAACGAAGTTTTCGTTCACAGAGACACATTTCCGATTGACGTATCGGCCGATCGTCAATAACGACGAAAGTTGGTCCGATACTTCTAGGAAAGTTGCTCGGTGACTCTTGGAGCGAAGCTCTCGAATTGGGAACTCGATTCGATTCTTTAATTACCGGCGTGGAATTTTTGGCCGAACTGTATCGGCGGGCGAGGGAGGAAAAAAAACGGGGTGAGAGCTCGAGCCGGGGGGAGAAATAGAATTTGGCAAAATGGAACGGAAGGAAGGCAAATGGCTCTTGTCGACTCTAAGCCGAGAGGCTGGGGGCGAGTGTGCTGGTCTACGTACGTGGAAAATATGCGCCTGTATACGTACACGCTGGCAATATGGTAAGTCAAAAGTTTACGAGGGAAAATCGTAGTTTGGAAGTTCATGGCGGACGATCGTAGACGGGGAAGACCAATTTGCCATGCAAAGTCGATGCTTTCGACGTCGCTTTATCGGAGATCGGTAAGGGACTCCGAGCGAGCAGCAAAAAAAATAACGACCATGCCGCGCGCTATAATTTAAAACCAGCCTCGCTGAATTTTCGCCTTCATTTTCCATCGCTTTCCATTCGTTTTTCGTCTTTTTATTACTCGATTTTTTTTTAACGCCGATCCGAAAAGTTCGCTTGTTTGCCAATCATTTTTTTTTGTTCAGATTCGAAAAAGCTTTTATCGCGCGCGATCACCATTCGGCCGAAACGAAACTGATTTTTCAGCCAGTGTCGACGAAAAAATAGGAGGGGGGACCGAAGCTGATAAAACTTTAAATTCAAATTAATTGTTTTCGGATTAAAATGAGGCTGATCCGCGGGCGCGGAAACTTTGGCGAAAAATCATCCGTTCTACTTTATCTCGAATCTTCCGGGCGGGAAATAATTTATCGGGAGAGAATGGGATTTTTTTTTATTGACATCTGATATCGGAAAAGTTCGGGACCCTCGCAGGTTCTCGTTGGCGAGCGAGAGCTAGGTAAATCGGTTAATAAAGTTACTGATGTAAAAGCGGCGAAACTTTGCCAGCTCGCTCGCGTCTCGAACGGACTGCCCGGTCGCAAAGTTTGCCAACGATTAATCGAGGGAACCGCGAAAGCGCTCGGACGACGAGGACGATCCCCAAGTTGCCAGGTGAGAGGAATCCTTCGATTTTCGCTCTTGACTCGATCAAAGCTCTCAAAGAGAGAGAGAGAGAGAGATCGAAAGGGGAGACTTCCTCTTTGTGTCATTAGGACAAATACCGCAAAAAGTCACGAGAATCCAACCGCTCGTTTAGAAATTGCAAGAGTATTGGTAAATAGCAATAAGTTTACTCTCTCCGAACTCCCCAAAGTCTCTATTTACCGCGAATTCGCTTCTATCGCATTAAGGATGTCACTTCGTACCTTCCCCTTCAAAATTTTCGCAGCTCATTCTCTTTTTTTACGATATTTTACTTCGATTAACACGTACATGCATAAAATAGTATATTTAAGGAGGTTGTAACGAAATGTCAAAGTCTGGAGAATTGCCTGAAAATATAACGATTCGATAGAAAATAAAATTAGCTTTCCAATAAGCACAAAATTTATATATGTTGTCGAATTTTCTGTGAAGAGAAATACATTTGAAAATGACAAATTTACACGGTAATTTTGCTTCGTGTATGGGCTGTGAGTATTCATTTGAACAGTTAACACACGCAGACACTAGAGAATTACACGAATTTTTGATATGATGTTCCTAGGGAGGTATTATTAATGATATCGATAAAAAAATGGGGTCATTGAAAAAATAATAAAAATGTATCACATGTTAATCAACAGTTCACTGTATTTAACCTCTTTCGCATTTTATTCAAAACATTGTCTAATTTTTAAAAGTATAAATTAATTCAAAACATTATTCTTCTGAAACGCATTAATAGAAGTTAATCTCGTATGAAAAAGCAAATAAAATAAAGCTTTCTTCAAATTGAGATTTTTTTATAATTTTAATTTTCAAAGAAAATTGTTGTCAAATAAAATTAAATTGTTGTATTGACTACTCTGAAGTTACAATCTCCTTAACAATATATTGACGTCTTGATTTTTATGGGCAATGATTTTTTTCGCTCTCGATCTTTTTTTCAGCAAAAACATTCCTCCCTCGAGACGGGCCTCGTGCGATAAAATATTTATTTTGCCATAACGATCTCCGTTCACGAACGATTCGGTTTGTTTATAAATACGTCCTCCGCGATCCACGGAATAGTAAATGAGGTCTGAATTATACGTAACGCATATGTACACACGAGGGAAATCGCCCGAGGTTGCATTCCCTTCGGTAAACTCGGTTTTCGTGGTCAAAAAATAAATAACGTATATCTCGTGTCAATGAATACTATAAACGTTCGTTTCGCTTCCAAGACTATACTTGTGTCTCTTTCCTCTTTTCGTCTACCTTGAATTCGAACAACGATGAATTTCACTGTCAACCATTCAGAATATACTTTGTGAATTTTTAAACTTTCAATTATCACGCAATTCCCTCGGTCACAAATTTTCATTAAAGTTTGGAAATTTGTAATCTTGTTCGACGAATTATTGTACTGCATAGTTATTTTGCAATCGATAATTTAAAATGAGTTGGTTAATCTGCGCTTGAAATCTTCCTTATTTTTGCATGAAAATTAAAACTTAAATTTTTAATTTAAAAAAATTATAACTTTATCGTCGGTATATTCGTTCGTTGATCCATCATGAATTTTCCAGTTCAATTTTCTCATTTCCCGTCACAAATAGTCATCCAATTTTGCGTACTTTAATTGTGAAAAACTCGAAGCAGTTGTCAGGGAGATTGAAATTCATTTTTGATCCAATACTTTACGACCTTGCCTGAAAAAAAATGTGAAATAATCTGTCTTGCTCGCTGCCCGACAGCCCGTCAGTTAAAACTTTGAAAACGATAAAAATCGCTTCTACAACAGAAATGAAAAAAGAAATGAACGGAGCATCGAGAGCTCAGCGTAGAAAAATAATTGTTACGAAGAAAAATTATTCGTCGCTGAAACGATAAAAAAGAATAACAAAATATGTATCTACGAGTCGAAAGCGTAGAAAAATGAATATTATTCGAGTTGACCTAAATCTCGAAACAAAAACGGGGCTCGTCAGGAAAAAAAAAATATACAAATAATATTTAATATTTCATAAAAATGGGACAGAGTGAAATGTGAAAAATAAGGAGAAGATTTGCGTATAGGGGAGGGTTCGCCGGGGAAGAGAATCGGTTGGACCGAAGCTTCTGATCCGTAGACATGGTGTGGCTCTGATCGATGTTTTCAATTTGCGCGCTCCGTAACAGAGGAAAAGCTCTGTTGGCAAATATATGAGAGCGGAGAAAGAGAGGCGAAAAGCTCGGTAAGAGAGTGACAGGGAGGTCCCGGTGAGCATACGGTTTGCATGTCGGAATCGCAATGGGAATCTCAGCTATACGAATCGATATCGCCTCGAGCATCGCCAGTTCGATTCTCCTCGTTCCGAATTGAATCCTCGCAACTTCTCATCGAAACATTTTTTTCTTCTCAGTTTTCATAAAAAGACTCGGTCTGTCGTTAAAAAACAACACTGTCAAAAAATTCAGAATATGGTACAAATTTTTTTTTTTTGAAGCAATACAGTACGACCTCCCATTAAGAACGGCGGCAATAAGAACGGTTCCCCTAATCCGTGCTCGAGCGCTTCCCCCACTCTAACGCGAACCTCGAGCT
>JAPYYW010001707.1:0-42598 GCA_030522545.1 Cremastinae sp. A BG-2022a
CCCCCCTATACCAACCTCCGCCATTTTCTTTTTTTCGAATGGCGCTACTTTCAAAATTCGTCTGGGTTACGCTAACCCAGTGTGTACCCTGAGGGTTAAGTTTATTAATAAAAGTTGTTACAAATTGATTAAAGAACAACATACTCTAAATTCAAGGTTATCCGAGGTCAGAAATAGTATATATTAAATATAATAATTAAATATATTAAGTATATTAAATATTAAAATAGTATACTTAATATTAAATTTTTTATTAGACGCTCTCAATATTATTTTTATGAAGATTTTAAATTATAAATTATTGATAACTTATTTATATTTACCTACTATACCCTAAAACCATCGATCACACTCGACCCCATTAACTTTTAAAATGAAAAGTTTTATAACTTTAGTCAAATATTTTAAGTCACACAGGGATTACAAGTACCGATTGAAGTAGTTTTAGCTCAAATTTAATATGATTAATATGGTTCTTGTGTTGTGGTTACCAACACAAGAAAATAAAACAATGTATTGGTCACGAAGCCCTCTAAATCATTGTTATATTGTATGATGGATATAAAAATTTAGCATTTACTATCAAGTAAGAAATTATAATCATTAAAATGACCAACGATAACGGAAATAGAGACATCACGTGAAAACTTATTTTTTAGCTATTGTTCGCTAAAGGGCTAAGGATTTTTTTAAAAAACTAAAGGAAAGTACTATAAAGAACTGTGCAAAATTTCAATAAGTTTCACTGCCCAGAAGTCAAGATATTTAGAGTTGAGGATCGCGTTATTTAACACGTGATCTTGTGGAAGACTGCAGAAAATAGTGATAGTTGACCATAAATATCTCGAGTTCTACGTAGTGAAACCTCTTAAAATTTAATACACAATTGCACATTGTATCAAAGAAGGTTTTTGCAAATTTTTAATAAAATCCTAAGAAAACAATTTTTTGATAGAATTACTTCAAATGGGAAATGAAAAATTAGAAATCCAAAACCTCTAAAATTTTTTTTAAAGGACTGAAATTTTATACGGCATCTTTTTTTATCATTAGAAAGATATTAATCGTGTACCCGCGACAAAATAAAATTAGTCATTTTACCACCCTAATATACATATTTCTTTGAAAGCTTATATGGGAGTGCGCAGTTTATTCTATTCTGTTTGTAAATACATTTTTATTTATTGAAATAGTTTTTAAACGAGTAAAATAATGATATTATTTGCAAAAAATGTATGTAAATTAATTCTTACGGTGAATGAGCTTTGCAGCAAGTTTGTTGAAGCTCAATCGCAATCGTTCTTATCAGGGAATAAAATGTGGTCTGACGGATGTGACACGAATATATTATTATTATTTCTATGAAAGGAGAAAAAAAAGTAAGCGATTGTTGGACGAATCCGCTCGAATACGCGGATGCAAGAAAGTGTTGAAGAAGCAATAATAAAATTAATGTAAGCAGTAAGGAGATAGTGTCCCTTGTCTCTGCTCGTGAGTGTCGAGCGAGACTGATCGATGTCATAAGCTCGGGAGAGCTTGTCCTCATGATAACCTCGGCCCGTGACATCGTCAGTTCTCTCTTCATAAATGTTATCGTTTCCCCGAAGAGCGCTCCCGATCACCGGATTCCTTTTATTACTCTCAACCTCTCTCACTCGTCCCACTCGCTTTATCCTACCGTCGTGCTCAACAATCAAACGAATTTATCACATATCACGAACTCGCCTTATTTCTTTCTCCAGCGCATTAATCCCAGCGAAATGACACTAAAACTCAGCCAATCATTCTCCAATTTATCCCTTCTAGGAATTACTCTAAAATTAGAAGCGTTTACTTGCCATGATCAGTGATATTATATTGTGGTGAAAAAGTTTATATCTTCGCAGAAATTTACATCCTTACTGCTAATATTTATAAAAAAATATATTCGAAGAGTATACAAACAATAAGTTTTTATATAAAAAATGGTAACTCTTTATTTAAGTGGCTTTTCCGAAAATCAGCGCAAACATTTTTTTTCTTCCTCAATATTCTTTAAAAATGATATTCCATTGGGGAAAGCTAAAATTTCACAGTGGGGAATTATTTTTCATTAATAAGAAACTGATGTTGAAAGATCATATAGTTTTTTGACTTAAAATGTAGAGTTCAGTAACGGGAAAATGATCGAAGTGCAGTGGCTGAGCCCCTGAACGGGGTCGAGGGGCGGAGCCCCTATCGGAGGGGCAAGGGGCAGTCCCCCCGCGGAGGATCGGCGTTTGGCCTCCTAAGTTATTTATTTGCCTAAACCCAAAGTTAAACTGAAATAAAAATAAAAGTAAATAAATAAATAGGCACAATAAATGCATAAAATTATTCTTCTGAAGAAATGTCCTTCCCCCTTCATAATATTATTATTTATTACTGAATAAAATGAAATAAAAGACCCAAAAAAATGCAGAAGTTTATTTTCGAGAAAACCGCTAAAGTAAAGAATAACCAAAAAAAAGTTCTCCATTGTATAAAGTAATTATTTAATATGGCTTATGCATGAATATAGAAAATATGGAAGTATATATAGATAAATAACATGTTATATCGTGGCATGTAACCATTTAGTTAGAGCATAGTTATTCTATGAACGGTAAGAACAGGAAGTACATTCATGTATTTGTAAACGTAAATACATGGGAGGTTATGCAGACACGATGTCACGAAGTAGAGGAGGTTCCTGTCCCGCGAGAATTGCAACCCTTTCGCATACTAGCCCGCATAATCCACGACCCCGTTGAGACCGGGTCGAAATTAGAGGCTGCTCTCCGCTCTTATTCCTTCGCCTTTGCGCGCCAACCTTGCGGCACTATGATTTACTCGAGAATTATCAGGACGAATCCAATAACCGGCACCGCCAAATTTGTCCGCCGGCAAATTAAGATCAAGAGCAGAATATTCTTGCTCCCGAAAATTTCTATTTATCCAGAATACATTATGCACGCGATATAGTGCATATGCATATACATATACTAAGTATAGTTTTCAATCGGAGCGTGTTTTTCTTTTTTTGTTTGTTTGTTATTATTCGTTTGAATTGTGTGAGAAATGCGACGAGAAAACGTCGTAATTCTGACAACGATAACGAATATTCTATATATCTTTCGGATATAATTCATAAATTCAATTTGGTAATCAGGCTGGAGGATCGATTAGATTTGGGACGAGAATAAGTTTCGCTGCTCCGTCTCATATACTTATTCTACGCATCTTCATCTTATTTTCTCCCCTTGTCTCGCTTTTTTTCTCCTGCGATTTCGCTCTCATTTTTTTCTGTCCCATCAGGTTTGGCTGGACCATGGAAAGAGGCCTGAGAATATCTCGCGCGAATTCGCTCGTCTCTCACGACCTCGAAGACCTCTCACACCAGTTTTGTTATGACAGTCAGCAGCGGACAATCCATCACTGAGATTTCGTCCCAGAGGAGAGAAAATGCAAGAGACTCGACAAGAAGGGAGGAACGATGAACGAACGAAAGAAAGAAGGAAAGGAAATGAGAGAAAGAATAAGCGAGACTCGCACGCGAACCAACTTATCCAATATTTAAGGTTTTGTCCCTCTCGGCTCCGACCTTCTGATATATCACGCTCGCATTAATATATATTTGTGGGGGAGATAACGTCGTTGCCTCGTCCACCAACGGCCTCTCCTCCTCGACCACAACGCAATGTGCCCAAATATAATATAAATTATTGTGCATTATATAGATATTGCCCAAAATTACAGGCTCGCTGGAGAAAAAACAAATATGAAGCAGCTAAATATATATTTCCAACTACGATCGCATTCGAGAGTTAGAGCCATACGCAATTTCCTTTTTCAAACACTCTTTTATTCAAATCAAATAATGAGAGATTTTGACAAGTCGCGCGAGATCAGAATAAAATATTCTTAATAATGGGAGACTTTCATTCAGAAAATCTTTCTCGGAGAGTGCGTAGCTTTTTTTCTTTTTAACGACTATCATCAAAGAGATTTACCGACGCGTTGCTATACGAGTCCCATGTAGTGGTACGCAAGCAATTAAAATGTCGTATCAAAAGTCTCGAATGACGTGGAAGATTCGCGGGGGCGAGCGAAACGCGAGAATAATGTGAGTCTCTCAATTTTATCATGTCCGTCGTCGAGCGATGCGTACAGATATTTCATCAACGAAGAGTCTCTCCTTGTCCTTTGGTATATTCAAAAAACATTTGTCACAACGAGAAATGATAATTTTTAACGATGTGCCATTTAAATAACTTTTTTTTTTCATCGTGTTGAAAACATTCTGGAATACTCGGCGTGGATAGAAAATTTTAGGCGTTATTTATTTTCCATACGCATATATATATATATATAGACGCGTGCTTGCGAGAAAAGCTTTCGCAATAAGAGGAAAAAAGAGGAGAAAGGTATATAAGAGAGCGAGTTTCGCAGGCATAATCGTAACGGTTCGCATACAAACGGGCGCTAATGGCTCGGATAGCTTTTGTTGTTTTTAATTAACCCTTTCTTTTAAGACGGCCGGAGGGAATGGTGAAGCGTTACAAAGGGGCTGCTGCTGATGGTGCGCGTTCTCTTCCGCTCTCGGTTCGCTTCTTCGCGCAATTATATACAAATAGACATTACCGTATTTACCGAGTATCCATACATAAAATCGTGTAAATAAATTGACTCTGCAGAGGAAATTCGAAATAAGGGGGGGACGAATAATCCCGTTACTCAATTTTTTTCCAGAATATATAAATACACGCGCAGTCACCCTTTTTTGGCTGCAACCGAAATGATTTTATTTATTTATTTATTTTTTCTTGACAAGCAACCCTCATCTCGCCTCCTAATTTTGTGTAGAACCGATGTGTACTTATTTCCCAAGTATATACAGTTCCGGAGCCCCTTTCAACCTCCCACGGGGGATGTAAATACTCGCGATGAAAACTGCACCTCGGAGACAGAAGAGAGCAAAAGGTCGGAGAGCCTTTTATACCGAGATAACTTTCCAGGCGGCGCGGATGAAGCCAAGCGCCACAATTATAAAGCTTCATCTAATTACCGGCGGGGCGACCGTCCGACTAATTGGGAGACAAGGTATTAACCCCCTACTCCCTTTTTCTTGCCCGGGCGATGAAAGGCGGAGCAGCGAGAAAAATAACGGAAGCAAAGAGTTGGAGGAAATGCCCGCTCCCGTCGAGCAAAAATTTATTCTTCATCGTCATCTTCACCATTTTCTGTTCTTTTTTTTTGTAACCTCAACGAAGATTAATCACTCAAATGCATGGATAAAAGTAATTTCTCGATAATAATTGTTTTCATATACGACAATAGTAAAGCAAGATATTTTATAAGTTATTTCAATATTTTTTATGTAAATTTATTTCATCTTCTTACTATGGTTCTCTTGAATTTTTTTCCAATCATGTTTTTGCGACTTATTATCAACTTTTTCAACATTTGACGTTTGACGAAGCGACTCGTACGTATATCTGTTTCCGTTGACAACTCGTGTCATCTTATTGCGTAAGAGGTGAAGTATTCTCGAGTTCGATGAGAAACAAAGAGTGCCTTTTTCTTCGCTCTCTTATATTCATTATTCTCTTTTATTTTCTCCCTGTGCGTCCTCTTATTTATTTCTCTCTTTCGCCGGGATGAGTACGGTGACCCTAAGTATATGACAAAAAAAAGAAGAAAAGAGACAAGATAGAGGCGACAAGAAAGTACAGAGTGTCACGATGCTGACGACACGGAAGATCGCGAGAATGATTTCGGAAACACACACTCAATATCTAGTCTCCACACACGGACGTAAAATTGTACATAAATTTACGAGAGGGAAAGAGTGAGTGAATGAAATACGTGAGAGAGTGAAAGAGAAGAAGGAAAATAACGAGAAGGAAAGAGAAGGCGGAGGACGGCGGATAAGAAGAAAAATAGATGGAACGAGAGAGACGAGAAGAAGGGAGGAAGTTTATTCGCGTCGGCACTTTGTCGTGGTCACGGCGCTGTCAATCACCGGTGATACGAGTGCGACACATTAATCTCACCGAGACCCCGTGACCGCATCATCTCTTTCTTGCGGTTTAAACGCCGATCTCTTTTCCACTCGTCCTCTCTCTCTCTCTCTCTCTCTCTCTCTCTCTCTCTCTCTCTCTTCTCGCCTTCCTTTCCCCGTGCGATATGCTAAGTGCGAAAAATATCGTGCAATATATCGTTCATTCTACAACAATATTTGTCTCGCGATTAACATGTTTATTTTTCATTAAAAACGCATACATTTCGTATGAAGCGAGAAAAAACTTGGCATCGACTATTGTAATTAAGGAGGGTATGGTGACCCAAACCAACTATTTCTATCATAAAAACATATATATAGAGAATTTTAAAAAGTACAGAATTTTGTGAAATTTGATAAGCCAATTCTTTAGTATTCATTGAATAAGAAAGTACGATTTTTTATTTTTCTCTACGTATAGTTACCGTGTAATTAAACATATTAAGGGTGTTGTTGTTTCAAAATCGAAAATGATGGAAAATTTTACATGATATATATTAAGCATAACATCTCTAAAAGATATATTGTGTAAAAATTTCACGACGTGTTAAGGGAGCTGCCCATTAAGATATTAATTGTTAAAAACAACGATTTTTCATTCCTTCCCACAAGAGCACGAGTTTGAAGAAACGGCAGTGTCTCGACGCCAAGTAATGAAAGAAAGCGAACAAAGTTTGTCCGATCTGAAGCGAGAGACTGACCTGTCTATTATATGTATAAGATTGAATTAATTAAAAATTGTTCGATATTCAAACGAAAATAGCTCCACAATGCATTATATGTATACTTAATCGTAAATATAACAGTTCCTACCCCTCCAAAACCAATTTTATGCTTTCGGATGGCGTTGGATTTATTATGATCCGTAGCCTCCTCTTATATATGTGCATTCCTAACTTGATAGGGTCAAATTTGGCGATTTTTTTCAATACTTCTCAAATAATTCGTCTTTTGTCAATGCGACCGTGCGAGAGCGACAGATAGATGCGTGGCACATGAGAGCGAGAGAGATAGAAATAAAAAAATATATATATATCTAATATGTTCCACTTCGATATAGCACATCTATCGCATCGGGATGTGTCAAATAAATTGATTTAACGTTTTGAAAAGAGGTTCAGATACTTTTGACATTTTTGAAAGAGGTTGACATTATTTTTTATTAAGGTAGTTCGGTCGAATTAGGGGTCACGTTTAACACCGTGTTTTTTTGCATCAAATCAAAAGAGCTGACTTTGCTTTACATGTCTACCAAATTTCAAATAAATTTACCGCGTATTTTAGACGTAATTAATAAATAATGTAGCATTACTTTTATAGCGCATAAGGCTCACGTCAGATAACATGCCAAATATTTAAATTTCAATTTATACCGAAAATTAATCGTTGGCAAAAAAAACTACATTCATTCCCACATACATTCATTGATATCTAAGAAAGCTGTTTATCAATGATTTCAGTTAATTTACCCCACAGGGTTTCTTCAAATTTTCATAATTAATGCAATTTTGCGGCTGATATCCTTATCACACAACGGATCTTTCTTTCTAGCAGAAGATAGTGAAAATAACATGGCGGCGTAGTCACGCACTTATTGATATGAATTTGGTCGAATGTAACGTACTGAAATCCTTATTAATCGATTCAATTTTGTATTATTTTAATTATATTACTACATATTTGCTTAATTTCAGTTTATCAAAAAGTTGGAAAAAAAGTTTTTTCTCTATATAAAGTCAAACTTTTTTTAACAAAAAAATAACCTCTTCCAAGCATTGGTCTAAACATCATACGGAATAACCGAGATGTACGCTAGTCAAATTCAGTCGTCATTATTTCCGAGTTTTAATTATTGATTTATTATCAAGAGTTTATTATATTTTGTTATTAAACAATTAAATTAATCATAGCTTTTATATAATCTAATTGTACGTAAATAAAAATAAATTACAGATGAAATTTGAGTTTGGTTCAACTCAACCGAACTACCTTAATGAAAAACTTTTGACATTTGTAAAAGAGGTTCATCAACTTTTGCCGTTTTCAAAATAAAGATTGAAGACTCTTGACATTTTTAATAAGATAAATTTCAAAAATCCGAGAATATAAAAATACTGACAAAAAAGTAAAATGGATACAAGAAAAGGTAAAATATTATCGGTTTCAATTATATCTTCCCGCGCGGTGGATGCGATAACTCCTCATGATATTATTTAAAATAAGAAGAAAATTCTGATAGCAGGTAAGTTCAAACTAGTGATTGAACAAAGAATTTTTTTTTCATTGAAACTTGAATTTTTGGTAAAGGTTTTTACCAAAAAATATGATTATTATTGATGAAATGTTCATCACGTTTAATTTTGTAAAATGAAATTCGATTAAAACATCCTTCATTTAATCACGAGCTGTACTCACCTGCTGACAGAAATATATTTTTTAAATTTTATGTTAAAAAATATTAGAAGTGATCACGTCGACCGCAAAAATACTTTTTTTCGAAAATAAGTCGCTGAAAGTTAGGCTGCTTTGTTAGCTGAATTTTCAATTTTCTTAAACAGAAATTTCAGAAAATAAAATGTACATTTTATTTTTTAATATATGCAAATATCTTGGTAAATAAATTATTTATCATATAAAAAAAATAAGGAAAATGTTCCTTTTGTTCGCCTTTGAAACTCATATAACCCTTTAAGGATAATGTGAATGAAAACATGGTAATAAGAGCAAGAAATATAAAAAATTTAGGGGATACAGTGTGATAAAAATGTGAAAAAGTTCACAATGAACCAGCTGAAAAAATCGAAAAAAGTTCAATAAAATAATATGTTTTAGAGATTTTTTTAGTTTATACTTACAATTACATTATTTTCACGATAAATTCAGTTTTTTATTGTTTCTATTTCAAAGATGTATCAAGAAGTTTCACGAGTCAGTTCTTCCCAGCGCATTCACAATCTGACGAAAATTAATAGTAACGTTTTTCGATGTCAAATAAAAATGTGTTAAAAAATCATGTAGATATCGTGATATTCGTTATGAAAAATCGTAACTTTCAACACCCGCCTTATAAAAAGTCACAAAAAATGCAATTTTGTTAGATGGTCATATAGATTTCTAAACGATAAAGGTTTTATTGAAATTCCGCCACAAATTGAGTATCATATTACTTACATGTATGTCAATTTTAATTTTGAAAATTTCAAAAATAATTTTCATGTGGCAAATTTATGCGGAAACCGCTTTAATATTTTTTTATTATACAAAAAGAACTGAAATCGCCTCAAAATCTTTTTTTCCTAAAATTAAAAGTACGCCAAGTAATGAAAGGATAGTTCGTCATATTTCTGTTCTTACCTTTCTTAGATCTTTTAAATTATGTGTGCATCAGTTTATTTAATAAGTAAAAAAATAAAAAATAAAAATTTCCATTTTATCCTTCTTTTAGATTAAAGTAATTGTCATCAAAAGGATCAAAAGGATTTACAAACATTCTCACGCAAACTGGATAAATTTGACCGAGCCGTTTTCGAGCAATAGAGCCAATTATGTTTTGCAAAACAACATGCGCTATTACTCCGATTGTAATTAACTAACCATTAATTAATAATCACAGTCACCAGTCTGTGATTATTGGAATTGTAATGAGTTGGACGTATACTCTATTTACCCTATTATTCGTTTATTCGATCGATCTTCTCAAATTTTTCCCGAAATTCCGATTTTTCATTTTAACAAAAATGCACTTTTTTGAAAAATCGCTGCCATTTTATCAATTTTCATCCTACCTTAATGAGTCTTGGCTCATTCGAAAACTGATGGTGTTTGACTTCATCTGCACGTGACTGTGTATGTGGAAAAAATCTAAATTGATTATAAGCCTCCTTAAATTGTTTGTTATCGACTTTTATTGAGACTTTTATTGTGCGAATTAAAAAAAATTACGAGTGAAAAATAAAATAAGGGTTGAAGAAACTCTCGAAATCGAGTCACGAAGTTCGGAGTTTGCGGAAAGCGAAAAATATAAGGGCGGAATAGAGAAATGTGGCCGAGTGGTCCGATATTTTACGGATCGTTGGTCAGTTTCGTGTTTATCGAGAGCGCACGATCAGTCTCGAGAGCGGGCACTTTTGCAAAAATAGAGAGACAACGAGTGGTTGAAAAAAACACCGAAGCGAGAGATACAAGTTTCCTTTTTTTCACCGGACTCGAGCATCGCAGGAATAACCATATTTACTGAAAAGTCCCTGATGAGAGTGGGAAAGAATCGCTATAAATTTTTAGTTAATTGCCCCGTACCGTCAAAGAGTTTATTACGAGAGAGGGAGGGAGGGAGAGAGATGAGTACGACTGAGAAGGAGAGCTTTATAACGTTATTACAGTTAATACGATGGGACGACGAGAGCGTTTCGCTTCATAAATCCCGCGGGAGATCGCTTCTCGAGTATGTACACACACATACACACACATGTGTATATTATTTCACTTTTGTGTATACGAACAGCAACGGATCGTGATATTCTCGAACGATTTGAAAAAAGACAAGGATAAAAAATATGTTTCTCGTGTATAGCATTATAGGGTAATATATACCGAGAGAGAGACCTGCAGTGACCAGGATGAGAGAGAGAGAGAGAGAGAGAGAGAATGGGAGCAGCAGAAGAGCGAAACAAGGGAGAGAGAAATCATATTGGCGGCGCCGCGCGCGATTCTCGCGAAAAGATTTATCGGTCCGCCGTTGCCCGGAACGTGTCGTCCTCCGTCGCGTTCTTCTCTTACTTTCTCATGCAGTTTCCACCCTAAATGGGCCCTCATCTCTCGTATGAGAATCACCACGAAGCAGAGAGATATACGTCGAGGGAAAGGAGCAGATTGCAAAAACTCAAGAGGCCCCTTCGGCCACCCGAGAATATTCTCCCGATCGCATCGCGATAAAATCATTATTTAATTACTGTGAGTAATTATCGATTATTACAGAGTGCATCGGCACGCACTCCGATAGCGAGAGACACATCACGTCTACTTCTCTGCTCGCATATTCATTTCGCCATTAATTATGCCCTTCGTTACTTCAGGCAAGCAGACGAAATACTCGTTACCGACTCAATCTTTTTTTTTTCATTATTTTTTTCTCAGATTTTCAAGACCCTTATTATTTTTCTCTCAATTAGCCAATTATCATTTTTATATTTTTTTTTTGGCCCAAATTTTATGCCGAACGACGACCCCCGCCGATAAGAAGCGTACGTTTCAGAAGGGATTAATAGCCCCCCCCCCTCCCCCTATTGTTTCAAAAATTGTCAGCATATATTTTGTATTATAATGAGGAAGAGTGACGAAACGATGAGAAATTTGGAGAGATCAAACGATTTCACCGGGGTTTTCTCATGATTATACACAGAAGGCGTGAGGGCTTTATCAAAAAGCAGGGGAGAAGAGGTAGACGTCGGATGAGAGAAAAGTATGGAAAAAGAGCAGGGGGATGTGGGATCACATGCGGGAGAGTAAATAAGCTCACATCCATCCTTGTGGCGCAAGAAGAGAAGCTCTAGCTGGTGGGGGAAGGAGGGAAGAAAAGGATAAATAGATTCTCTGGAGAATTGATCTCGGGATAAATGTTCCAAGTAACAGCGACACCATTCGTCATAGAGCAACCGAGTGGATCTGAGAAAGTCAGTAAGGGTGATAGCAGAATCGTACGAAAAAGATATGTCAAAGGGGGCGCGCGCCCGAAAACATTATTGCCAAGGGTTCAAGTCTCAAAACTGTCAAGAGGCAAGCGAGAGATCGTGGGTGTTAATTCGCCTTCGCATATATATACATATACGCATCAACTTTTATTGAATTCACTTTGCAAATCTGAAATGTAATTAATGCGTTCTCGCACGGAATTTTCCATGCTCTCTGCATTTATTGAATGATAAAAATGCCCTCTCGGATTTATCGTTCACGCGTACTACGAAAAGAAAAGGGGAGGATAAGATTGAGGGAAAAAAGAAGAAACATCAGGGGAGAGATGGAGTTGTGAAGAATGAGAGGGACGCTTGAGACGATGGTGACCGAGAGACAAATAACAGAGCGCCGGCGGGTCAAGTGTACTCGAATCTGTCTTGGGCTTCGGATACCGGTGAAGAAGGAGAAAATCTCAGAGATACATTAATCTGTATCAGAAAGCGTATCAATGTTTAATCCTCATCGGAAAGATGCTCTGTCTTGTTTCGAACCAAGGTTCTTTCGTCTTTGCGTTACGTTATTTTAAGAAAAATGGAAGGAACTGCATTGCTTTTTAATAAGCATTTTTAATGCTTTTTTGCTATGACATATTTTAAGATAGAAATATAAATCAAAGAAATTTTCTCGTAAAATAGATGGAGAATCTAAAAATGATAAAAGCTTATTTGCCAAAATTAAAGTTTAAGGTAGTCGATCTGTAACAGTCAACTCAAAAAGTTTCTTCTTTATTTTTCTCGCGTTCAAAATATATTTCATTTGTGAGTTCAAATTCATTTGAAAAAATTGTAACTAATTAACTAAAAAATAATAATCTTTAAAATCGAGGTCATCTACAGTAAAGTATACTTGCTATATGAATTAACAACCGTAGACCCAATATTTAAAAAAAAATTTTAATTTTCTGGAATTTGTGCATTTTTTCATTGAAAAATGTAAATGTTTTTTATTCGACAATTTTTTGAAACTAATTATTTACTTGTATGAACAGATTCATTAATATCTCTTTTTTATGTAAGAGGTCAACATCCTTAAATTCTCGTGTTTCTTTTCTTCACTTATCGAAATGTCTTTTAAGAATTTGCTGCATCCACCCTAAAACCTTACAAAAATGAAGATAACCGTCTAGAAAATTAATTCTTTTTTATCGACCGTAAATTTTCAGTAGGCTTAATTTAGTTACTAATATTTATGAGTAGCACTACAAATAGTGCTAACCATTTATTCGGGTCGAATTTAACTTTCTGAACAATAAGGTTAACAAAAAACTATTGTATGTCACTCGATCTTCAAATGACGATTCAGAAAATCTCAATTTTACGATATTCACTAAAGCTTTTTACTAAAACTCGCGCCACAAACAATTGGGCACATATTGCAAGATCGATATTGTCAGAAAATTACAAGTTTCATGTCTCCTTTAAGATGATGTGAAAAACTTAATTTTAAGTAAATTTTCGGACAAATCCTACGTTCGTATTTTTCAAGCAAATGAACTGAAATTTGAATATATTATGCAATATACGCTGTATTAGGGCGTGACATTCTTGGAATGTTAAAAAATAAAAAACCAAACTAAAAAAAAATTGTTTTTCTGTTTTTTGAAATTTCAAGAATGTTATGCACTAGTATATACCCTCCAAATTTTTTATATTTCCCGCTCTTATTACCGTATTTTTATTCACATTATCCTTAAAGGGTTATGTGAGTTTCAAAGGTGAACAAAAAAAAACATTTTCATTATTTTTTTTATATGACAAATAATTTATTTTATATATACATTTGCACATAGTAAAAAATAAAATGTAAACAGTATTTTCTGAAATTTCTGTTTAAGAAAATTGAAAATTCAGCCACCAAGATCTAATTTTCAGCGACTTCTCGAAAAAAGTATCTTTCCGTTCGACACGATAACTTCTAATATTGTCTAACATAAAATTAAAATAAAATTTCTGTCAACAGGTGAGTACAGCTCGTGATTGAATGAAGAATTTTTTACCGAATATTATTTTACAAAATAAAATGTGATGACAATTTCATCAATAATCATATTTTTTGGTAAAAAACTTTACCAAAAATTCAAATTTCGATTTAAAAAAATTCTTCGTTCAGTCACTATCCTCTACTTACCTACTATTAGAATTTCCTTCTTATTTTAAATAATGTCATCAGGAATTGTCGCACCTACCGCGCGGAAAGATACTTTTTTCAAGGAGTCTCCGAAAGTTATGTATCAACGGCGGAATTTTCAATATTTTTAAACAGATATTTCAGAAAATATATTTTAAATGTTAATATACAAAAATGTCTAAATAAAATAAATTATTTATGAAATTAAACAATAAATTATTGAAAATGTGTCTTTCTTCGTCTTTGAAATCCACGTAACTCCTTAATAAACCTCTGTTGTAATAAACCTCTGTTGTAAATTTCGATAATAGCGATCTAAAGTGTTTAAATATTTTATGAAAAAAGATATGGTTAGGAGGGAACACGTTAAAAATAGTAATCGATATTAATATTGAATTTAATAATTATTAAAACTGATAATATTTTACTTTTTCTTGTAGAGCTTTCAAGCTTCTTTTTGAAAACGTCAAAAGTTGATGAATCTCTTTTGCAAATGTCAAAAGTTTTTCATTAATAAAAAAAATGTCAACCTCTTTCGAAAATATCAAAAGTATCTGAACCTCTTTTCAAAACGTCAAATCAACTTTTTTGACATATCTCGATGCGATAGATGTGCTATATCGAAGTGGGAGATATTAGATATTTTTTTAATGTCTATCTCTCTCGCTTTCATGTGCCACGTATCTATCTGTCTTTCTCGCACGGTCGCATTGACGAAAGACGAATTATTTGAGAAGTATTGAAAAAAATCGTCAAATTTGACCCTATCAAGTTATGAATACACATATATAAGAGGAGGCTACGGATCGTAATAAATCCAACGCCAATCGGAAGCAAAAAAATTGGTTTTGGAGGGGTAGGAACTGTTATATTTACGATTAAGTAATGCATTGTAGAGCTATTTTCGATTGAATATCGGACAATTTTGAATTAATTCAATCTTACACATAATTAGACACGTCAGTCTCTCGTTTCAAATCGGACGAACTTGGTTCGGTGTTTCTTGATAAGAGGATATTTTGACAAAATACATCAACGCTGTAATAATTAACATACTGTAATAATGTTAAGACTTTTATTCTACTTAAAGATTTATTGATATCTTAATAATATACATAGAAGAATTTATATTTATCGTGGATTTATCCGGAATGCTCGGAGCGGTGGGTATACTATATGTACAGAAAATGTCGAAATTAGCCTGAGTGAAGTCACGGCCGAGAGTTGAGGACATGGATGGTATTTTAGTTCAAAAAGGCACGTGCGTATGCGTCGAAGCTGAGGGGTCCCGTATATCCGAGAACGTTTACGGAAGTGAGACCGATCGCGGGTAACGGTTCGTCGCGTAAACTCTTGGCGGATTATAAGCCGAATGGAAGAAACGTTACGGCGCGTATCTCCAGGGCGCAACGAAATCTTGAGAACGAGAAGGTAGTCCGATATTATTATCGGGTTAAAGGCTTGGACCTTTCTGACTCTCAGGATAGATTTATCCACATTTTCGAGGCGAAAACGGTCTCTTGTGGCTATATTTGCGTCGATGAATACGTACAGGCGTTTCGCAAGTGTATTATCCGGGTGTACAGCGTCGAAACGTCGCTGGTTTGGTTAAACACGGGATGGGAGACCGAAGGCATCGTAAAACGTCCCGGCGCCTCGATGTTTACAGCATCTCGCGACCCGCGTCTCGCAAGCCCACCCAACAACTAGCACGAATCACGTGCCCCCCCTCTCTCTCTCTTTTCTTCAAATTCTTTTTTTTTCTTCTTCTTCTCTGTACCTCCACTGTCTCTTTCATCGAACAAGAAACACGATTTTCTACAGTGGATTTAGTCCTCTTACTTCCAATGCGACGACAAAACTCTGACGCCGTGTTGACATCATCGCCTTATTTGATTTATTCTCGTATATATACTTTGTACAAAATTCCTTCTGCACTCGGAACATATTCACATTGAAAATATTGTACTTGGCAAATGTTTGCATCAAACTCGAGTTCCATCGTCTGGAAAATGAATGATAATTAATCCATCAACGAAAGATCGGATCCGAATTGGTCTTTCAACCGAGAAAGTCAAGAATAATAAGTCTCCTGTCAGAGAAATTTTATTTTTATGAATAAGATACTTCGATCATCATTACCCACGATTCTTCCGAGGAAGAATCATCTCATGAGCGGTCTTGTCACTTCCAATTTTTTCGACGTCACCTTTTACGGGCGAGCGGACCGTTGGAATAACAAGTCTCTTAGAAAAATTCTCGCAAACATCATCAAGACGTGAACGATGGGAGAAGAAAGAGAGAGAGAGAGAGGGAGAGAGAGAAAAGAAAGAAGGGTGGAAGATGAATCGATACATTAGTGACTCCTCGGATATGAATCATAGAAAAATCGTCTCGACCGAGAAATTCGAAAGTTCAAGCTCTTAAATACCACGCCGAGAAACAAATGCGAAGCTAAAGTAAGAAATGAAGGGAGGCTTGATGTATCGCCGGCATTAAAAATCGTTTCGATGTCATTACTAATTTAGGGGTCGTCCGAACCCTGTGTTTCTCAACTTTTATTAAAATGTGATGGTGTGTGACGTAGCTTTGAAATAAAATTAACAGCGGGCACATCGCACTTTTCGATTTTCCGTAAGAATAACATGGGAACAGTTACGTTTTCTCCGTCACATTTTTGTAGTTGCCCAACGATGCATCAGACAAATAAGTCCTAACATATTTTTGTAGGAAATTGAACGCTCTACAAAAAAGTAATCTTGTGAATTTTTCGTTAATCTCACCATTTCAAAGATATTTGTGTTCAAAGTAGAAAAATCGAAAAAATCATATTATTTTTTAATCATAAATCACTAAGTAGTAACCAAAATAAAATGGGCAAAACATTTTTTTGTGGGAAATAGTCTCTTGTATTTAGTAGATTAGATGAAGCGTTATGAATGTTAAAATTTGAGGAAAATGTATGAAAACCGGTTAACATTGAATTTTAGATACTCTCTTTAGATTCTCTCTGAGAATTTTTTCAAATTTTTTAACCCAATCCAAAAAAAGTTATGAATTTTTGAAAAAAATGCTTTTTTTTAAATAGCCATAACTTTTTCAAAAATTGAGCTATCTAGACTTTTTTAATTTTCGTCATTAAATGTACTTTTCAATAAACAAAAAGTTAATCAAAATTATTCAGATCTATCTTTACGGAATTTTTTTTAGTTTTCTGAAAAAAAAATTGTCGGTGTTTACCATTTTTTATTTATTTTTTTGTATTGTTTAAAAAATTTTTAATATTTTTTACGAATCCTCAAATTTTATGAATGTGGTGTTTTTTCAATTTCTATGTTTTTTTTTAAAAACTTTTTTTCAAAATTTAGTTTATTTTGCATAACACCATTTTGAAAATTTTTAAGAATGTATGTAGAACCACAAAATTGAAAAAAAAATTATGAAAAGAATAATTGAAAGTAGTAAACGTAAAAAAAATTGATTTTTATCTAACAGTAAGAAGTTAAGAACCACAAAATTTAGAAACAATTATGAAAAGAATAATTGAAAGTGGTATAAACATTTTAAAAATTAGATTTTTATCTAAGAAGTTAAGAAAAAAATAGAAGATGATTCTAAATAATTTTTTGTATTTTTTGTCCAAAAACTTCATCTAATAACAAAGAAAATAAAAATAGTTGTTATTTGGTCCATTTTTGGACGAACAGTGTACTTTGAAAAAAAATTTCTGTAAAAATTGAAAAAAATCTTTAAAGCTTACTGTTCGTCCAAAAATGAACCAAATAACAACTTTCTTTATTTATTTTCTTTATTTTTGGATCTAGTTTTTGAAAAAAATTACAAAAGAATTATTTGAAACAACTTTCTATTTTTGTCAACATTTTGGATAAAAATCAAATTTTTTTAATGTTCAACACTTTCAATTATTCTTTTCATAATTTTTTTTTCTTTTTTGGGATTCCACATACATTCTCAAAAATTTTCAAAATGGTGTTATGCAAAACCATGTAAATTTTGAAAAAAATTTTTTTTTCAAAAAAAATTAAATCGAAATATCAGCACTTTGACAAAATTTGAGGAATCGTAAAAAATTTCAAAGATTTTTATAAAAAATAGAAAAAAAACTTAATGGTAATTCTCGAGAAATTTTTGTTTTTTTTTTCAGAAAACTCAAAAAAAAAATCCGTGAAGATAGATCTGAATAGTTTTGATCTATTTTTTATTAAAAAGCACATCTAATTACGAATATTTGAAATAAAAACGTCCCGATAACTCAGTTTTTGAAAAAGTTATGGCTATTTTAAAAATAGTATATATTACGCACCAAGGGAGGAAAGTAGAACATTCCCGCCCACGAATTGTTGTCACCCGAGCCGAAGGCGTTATATTCGATAACGCAATATGTATTCTGAGAATAAGTAAAAAAGTGGCCGATTAAAAATAAATTGAGGAAAATGTGTTTCAATGGGGTAAATTAAAAAAAAAGCGTATTTATATTTATCGTACCCGAGCTGATGGAAAAAAGCCTGTAGGTGTTCTAATAAATTTGAACAAACGGTTTACATGGAGGAGAATGTACCTTTAATTTGCCTCGGTTTACTATTATGCGGTCCCCATGGTTTCGCAAAGCACCTTTAGCCAAGACGAGCTCAGAGTCCCGTTGGCGCGACAGGGGTCAAGTCACCCTGTGCACCCTCACGCGGAAAGAGACAGACTATTTCGTAACTTCCAATGTACAACTTTTTCACCCCCACTTTCTTCATCCCTTCCTTCCTCTCTTTTTCGCGGTTTATTAACGCCAGGAGTGAGGTTGTCACTTTCGGCTACGCCTCTCATGATTTATAAGCACGCTCGCAAGCCAGCAGCCGCCACAGCAGCATTTACACTATACGTATATAACCATTCCAGTACACGAATATCTATGTGAATACGTATGGGATATTCCATACAAAAAGTTTCATTTTTTCTTACTCTCTCCAAAAAAGTGTTATTTTATTTCAATCGTAATAAAAAAAATTAAGGACAATTTATTAGTAAAAAGCTATATCTAAAACTTGAATAGGTATATTAACTTACTGTCGATTTTACATAAAAATTAAAAAATATATAGTTCAATAAGTGCAATGAAATTAAAAAAATACCATTGAAAAGAAAAACGATTGTATAAAAGTATATCTGTACATGACATGTTGGAAGAAAATTAACGATTCTGTATGAGATGAAGTGTCTTTTGTTTCTCTTGAGAATTTTAACCGGAATCTCCTGTAGAGAGAAGGTATATATAGTGCACTCGTTCGTTTTCGTCGAGGTACGAGGCTGAGAGAGAGAGAGAGAGAGAGAGAGGGTGGAGTTGGCTGTACATTGTATATTATAGTTTTAGGCGAACAGGCCACGGTTATAAAATTTTGTATATGTACGTGTGCTGGAGAGAGGGTGAACAAAGTTGTCGTATCGTCTCTCATTCGCCTTGCATTTGCCTTCGGGGATCCTTTCCCTCTGCTCTCACTCTCTCTCTCTCTGCTCCTATCTTGCCACAGTTTTACCTTTACAGCTGGCCCTCTGTCTCTTCCGTTTTCGTTGCAGATGGAGGGGCAGATGGCTTGCTCATATTTTTAGCTATAAGTCTCATGATCGATTATCCATTTCTCAATATTATCCCCATATACCCTACGAATTTATGATTGTCGATTATTATATCGTGCACGTCCAATTTTAGAATCTCTGTCCACATCAGGAACAAAAATAATTCTCGAGTATCCGATTTTTTCACTCTTCTCCATCAATGAGATGGAACCTCGAGGACCTCCCATTTCTAGCGAGAATCACATTTTTTCCTAAAAGGCAATAAAACTTACTCGATTATAATATAAACATTAGAAATAAAAAAAAAGAAAATAAGAGAAATATTCATTTTTCGTGAGATTCTCTAAATTTTCGATAGAGTATTAATCTCTGTTATTTTGAAAGGTCGCGGGGAAACGTGACAAGACAACGGGGTGACGGCAATGTATCGTTCGATGTATGATAAATAAGGTATCTCGAGAGCAATCCATATACATACACAGCCGTGTATTTTTTTCAATACAGTTACAAAGAATAGACGAAGCTGGATAGAGGAGGTAAAAAAGTGACGGACGGCAAGGCCTCCTGCACGCCAAATGAAAAATGCCGAGACGAAACGATCAATGTAAATATATTCATGACGTGTTATGTGGGGTGATGCACGATTCGCTGTCCCTTTTACACCGGCGGGATGAGAGGAAGGAAGCGACAGAGAGAGAGAGATCTGTATGAGACGAAATGCTTTGGGATTTCGTGAACGAGCTTTTCAGTACGGAACGCCGAGGAGACCGTTACATAGCAATCGAACCGTACGAAACATAATAATTCACTCTTTGGCAGGCTCATTACAATTTAAAAGGGTCAGAGAGAGGGAGAACGAGGAGGAAAGATTCTCTGAGCTCGTCCGCTCGCCTTTGTCAAGTGGACATCGCGCGACGACTTGCCGACTTGATACGTTAAAGCGCTAAATATTATTCATGTATCCTGTCATCCTTTTCCCCTCTTTTTCCCCTTCCATTTTTTCTTATGACACATACAAAAAATTTAATCGCGAGAATATATTTATTTATTAATTTTTCATAATGAAATTTAGTATGAACTCATCCTTGAATCGACGTATACTTATATTGATATATTGATTACAATTAATTTCCTTTGGTTCATTTCCCGAATAGTATAGTAGAATTTTTAAATTTGTTTACGGTTATCCTGGACGAAAACGTATAGACCGATGTATTATAAAAATCGGAAAAATAAGGCAATGAAGAATCGAAAGGACTTGCTGGAGGGAATTTCTCGTTCGCCGATTCAGCGAGGCAGAGTCAAACTCCCGAGAGACAACTCACTGAAATTGATATGTATTCCATGGCGCACCAAGTCCAATCTATCGCGGGTCAAGCAGCCAGAATTTTAAGCGCGATACTACGAACTACGTTTCAACTCCTGAATCATCTTTTTTTTCCTTTCTCGCACCCATCCATATATGCACAGTCTACGAAAAATACGCGAATTTACTGCAATGTGAAATGTCCGATACATATATATCTTCATAAACAAAATTCACGTAAAATACATATATAAATATTCTATTAAAAATCATTTTCATTCAAATGATACATTTTTCTATGTGAGATATTTTTTATTTTATTGAGAGGATTATTTAATTAAATTTAAAGCGTAATGTTTTGATGAAAATGAATAACAAGAATTTTTTTGTTACTTCTTGAAGTATTGAGTTCAAGTTGTAAAATTTATGAGAAACATAAAAATGTGTATGGACCTTCCCTTCACAATTGCTGGCGGGCTTCGAGGGGATTTTGGTAAACGTGTGAAAGAGAAAGAGAAAATATTTGAGGGGATGGTCACTGGTCATCCTTGGAAAATTGAATTCCGTCCCATAGGACCGAGGATGAGCTATGTTGACATTTCCGAAAATTTTACAGATCTCCACTAACCCAATCTTCCAACGCATTTGCGATAATTTTTTATTACGCGTCATCTTGGTTTCGTATATATCCCCCGAACCCCCATTGTTCAAGTTTTTTTAAATTTTCAATGGTCACTTTTCATTGAAAGAACATTTCCGACAAAAGCGCGTAACAAACTGACATCGATACTTTTTCGTAATACAAAGACGCGTGAGAAATAGGTCTTTTTATCAAAAGAATGAATAAAAACTTACCATGAAGAACCCAGCCGTGATGGCACTTGTCGCAGTAACGCACATGACGCTTTCCAGGTGTAAACGAGTCGCAGGAACATCCGTTCACGGTGCAACGTATTGACTGAAAAAAAATGATCAATTTTCACGACTGCGGTACAATCTTTTACCGTTTAAGGTAGTTCTTTCGAAATTTTTTTCGAAAGCCAAGAAAATATTTACACTCTCATCGAACTATATAAATAAATAAAATTAAAGATGCACAGAAACAATTAGTGGAAACTGCGGGCACATTTGAATTCGGGGATTGCGTAAGCCTAAATTTCAGTAAGGTAAAATATCAAGATGACTGTAAATATTCAAACGAGTGCTCATGTTTAACGATGATTTTCTCAAAATATAGGTTGATAACTGAACATTTTTTTAAATGATAAGATTCCTAGAAGTGTATTCTATTTAAATTTCATTTTTTGTAAAATTATTTCGATTCACTATAAATGTATTCGATATGTTGAGGTGAGTGAAAGTAAAGTATTTCATATGATCGTAAAGCGAAAATGAACGACTTTTAATAATTAATTTCTCAATAATTAACCCTAGGACTCCACACTATCTATATGAGACAAATACACTACTCTGAGGTTACGCTAAACCCAGCACTATAAATGGATGTATAGTCGACTCTTTATTTATGGTACGGAGGTTTAATTTTTTTGTTATCCTCGCTCAGAAAGTTCAATTTTCGAGCACTGGGCGACGTCCGGAAAGTTTTCGATTTCCAGACGTTCTACCATACCGATTACTTTTCCAGCCTATAGGCCGGAAAGTAGCACTTCTTTTCCGTACTATTTCTTATGTAACCTTACGAAAATGAAAAGAACTTTTAATAAAAGTATAATTCTTTTCTTTATCAACCAAATATAAAATTGCAGTAGTCTTAATTTAGTCACTACTGATTATGACAGCAGGCGCTACAAATAGTGTTAACCTTTTACATACGGTTCGAATTAAATTTTCTGAACAAGGATAACAAAAAATATCAATGTCACTCGATCTTCAAGTGGCGATTCAGAAAATCTCAATTTTACGATATTCTTTACAAAAACTCGTGTAATTAAACATACTCGCCTTCGGCTCGTAAATCGCCACTTTCCGACAGAGTGACATTAAATATCTATTTTTTCATATCATCGTTCAAGTCCGGAACTACTAGAAAAATGCAATTGAAATGCAATTGAAAAAGCAAAATTTTCGAAATAACAAGATCGTAAAAATTTTCTGTGGTTTGAGGAACCCCTGTGTAGGGTCCTAGGGTTAAATCGATGACCTGCCCTGAAATTTTGCATGCAGGGAGGTTTTCGGTTATAAATACAAAGCCTCTAATTTTTAAAAATAAATCTGTCGAATTGGTTATACTATAAAGCGACAAAAGTACCTTAATAATTTCTTAGATGTAAATATATGGATTAAAAGTCAGAATATTGAACGAGTGCATGTTACATTCGCGTGACCGATCGAGAAACATGAAGTATGTGTATAGATGCTGGTGAAAGAGTTTCTACGTCCTTCCAGACGATAAGCGATATGAATTCCCATCGACTGGTTCACTGGTAGCGGGAAGGGAGGGAGGAAAAGGAAGGAGAGAGAGGAGAGAGAGGGAGCGAGTCGATCGGAGTCTCGCCGACGAGGATTACAAGATCCTTGCCCCGGGGCCCTCGCTAAGAAGGGAGTGTGGTATTTTGAGTGACCGTTTGGCATAACGCGACCCCAGAGAACCGGCTCGTGAAGCAGCCCGCGTGCCGGCAGGATTTTAAGGAACCGTGAATACTTCAACCCCGTGCCACGAGTATCCACCTCGATGGAAACATTTCCTATATACCTTATATTTCTATTCTCAGTACGAATATTCCTCACTCTACTCTCCCTCCCTCCCTCCCTCTCTCTCTCTCTCTCTTGAAATTAACCCCATGGGAGAACCACGGGACGATCCAATCCGCGAGTAAACGAAAACGTTGCTTTTACACTAGAATCTCTCTCTCTCTCTCTCTCTTGGCCTCTCCTGCTATAGTCTCTTTACTTTTATAACCACGTCATTTTTCTTTCAAGAAATCATGTATTTTGAGAAATCAATAATAATTTGGTTTTTTTCACCCAAAATTTAGCCCATACTGAGATAGATTTACCGTCAGAGGCTCGAAAAAATAATTTTCAAATGCATCAGACACTCCCTTGGTAATTCGCATTTTTATTTTATATACTGAGATATGTAGATGCTCGGCGAATAAAATGGCGATTGTTTCTCATCGTGTATAAAAAGCCAGAGACTTTTCTTTATCGCTGTGTAGAATTTTATCTCCAAGGCTTGAAATGGCTTTTGCTCGAAGGAAATAATGGAGGGAGGATGCTTCTGTAAAGCTTGAAAATTGTATTACCGGAGACTTTATATCGCATCTTTGGATTTTTCACCAAGAGTCATATCCAACGGAGGGGTTGTCGTTATGCGAGGATCCTGCCTTGCGGTATGAAGGAAGCCTTCCCTATACCCAGCAGGATTTTTTTCTTTCCTACTGGCAGACGCGTAATATCGTTCGCTAATATAAAGACAAATGAACCGAGGCCACACACTAGTCGACGATTTTCTTTCCCCTACGTGGCCATGTGTCTTTATATAGAAAGTATCACGCTGTCAGTTTGCGAAAAAATTTTCCCTCCAAATATATTACTGACGAAAAAAATTCACCGAATCGTTACGATAAATAAAAAATTCTATAAATTAAAATTATTTTCAAAGTTATACTAATTTAAACTCGTAAAAGGTAATTAATCGTGTGTACAACGCATATGTAAAAATATAATTAATAATGAAAATAAAAATGATTATATTGATGTTAAAAAATCAGACTTTTGTTGATGTTCGGTGGAACACAACTTTCGAACGAAAGGTAAGTGCCATCATCATTATCATCATCATCATCAAAAAGATGATGTATACTTCTACAATTTTGGCTAATTTTTTTGCTCAACAAATCAATAATTCATAGAACTGGATCAAGATATGAAAAAAGAAAAAAATGAAATATATCGTGTAACGTTATTTTTCTTCAATAGTATCTTTATTACCGGCCGAAATAATGTTTTCTGCAACGTTTTTTACACCTTCATTCTATGAGTGCTCTTTTTTGCTTGTGCGCTCGAATCTGCACGTACTTAATGTGTCTTTAGTGACCTCTTACTTTTCGTTTATTCACTCACGTAGATACTTTCTTTGCGGAGAATCAGAGGAGTTTTTAATTCGCGAAAGCCGCGCGCGCTCGTCGGTTTACAAAAGCGAGATAATTGTTAGTCCGCTCGGCGGAATAAATAAAAAAGAAGAAATGAGCTCCGAGTCGCCGAGTTAATCGAGTTTGTGTCACGTTTACAAAAGAGAGGCGAATTATCGCCGTAGCGAGAGCAATCGCCGAGCACTGATATATATATATATACCTTTAGGTTATTCCTTTCCTTTCGTAACAGAGAGCACACTGCCACCAAAGTTTCGAAATTTTTTTCCCTCCGCTCTCCTGGCTCCTTTTTTCCTTATTCTTCCACAATCGAAGTTATCGTTCAAGATTGATACGGCAAATGATTAAAAGGGATTCGAGAACGGCAAGAGAAGATTTTTTGTTTTTTCATTTAATGCTCGCTTGTTATTATTGCGCGCCCACGCGATGTGGAAAGCCAACTCGAGTTGAACTGTGTTCGAGACCTCGTGATGAGCGTGTCGTTAACCCGCTCATTGAATCACACACGTAGAGAGAAAGAGCAGCCCGACCGAATGAATCACAGAAATAAATTTTGATCACAAGTGTCACGTGTCCGTTTACCTGCGTCTATGTGTCCAAACTAATAAATTACGACAGCAATAGATTTGTGACGATAATTTATTAACGTGAACGAGTTCACTATTTGATTACTAGAAATTAATGGCTCTACGCGGAGAGACTGATCGAAATTTTATCCAGCTCGTACCTCAACGTCGCTTATTCACGAATTATAATTAAATTTGTGATTTTTTCTTCTTCATTGGAAATATACTTTTGGGCTTTATTTACATATACGAAAGAATAAATAATAATTGACAAATAAGGTCAATGTCATATTTTGTGGTTCTATGATGAAATAAAATAAGTGGCGCTGCATGCGTTGTATATTCGCTCACACACTCACATTTTATATATGAGATATCCCGTATAAATCCATGACCGCGATAATAATCGGTGCAATCAGGTGTACATATGTACACTCTTTGGGTAAGATCGCGTTCGTGCGTGATACACGCGCAGTCGTATTAATCACGGGTTCACGTACACACATCAGGAGCACATATACATAAGTGATTTTTAGAATATGGGGGCTGGGTATAGAGGCGCATCAGGCGGGGAGAGCTTTAGACTAGAATAGGCAATAATAAGAGCCATGAATGTCTATATGTATGCATATACTGCTATTATATATTATTGGGGCTGAAATCTGGTATTCAGCGGCGGGAGCGCGACGTTTCCCTCGATAAAGGGAAATTTGTGCGGGAGCAGAGGCCGGGCGAGTACTTGCCGCTTATCGAGAGGACCATGGAGGATGTTTGCGTACAAAACGACGGTATTTAGCCTTGTATATACTCGTGTTTAATGAACGAGACTAATCTCCGTGCTTCAAAAGCCGGCGAGGCTTCTCGCAATGGTCGTCAAGTATAGCCAATTTTCCAACTTTCATCAGTTATATGCCCATTCCCCTGATGCTTATTTCCCCGCACTATAACTCATCCCCTGGCCACTTTCGTTCCTGTGTTTATCCCCACTTTTCCGGTGCCTCTCAACCTCGGGAGCGCTCATTCAGTATCGTTGCAAATGAGTTTGAGGGGTTCGAATTAAAGCTCCGCAGCTCATCGTGTGTGTCTACCCAATCGCAGAAAGTGAAAGACAGAGAAAGAGTGCACAGATTAAATCGTATTTCGGGATATTCTACCAGGGACCAAAATATACTCATCGTCTAAACGCCCCCACTAATACAAATGCGCTCTTGTGCGGAGAGATTTAAAGCCGAATTTCAATGGCGAACAGAGTCAGACTGACCGGTCGTTGAAAATTTACTATGACAAAAAGCTCTTGTTAACGGACTGTCGACACTATATACTTTTGCCTATAATCTGCTTTCTTTATTGTATGTGTTGATTTCTTTAAAAATATTTAAAAATAATGGGCTTTACACTTTGATCAATAAAGGAATTACATTTTGCTGTTACTGTTTAAAAAGTTTTTTCAAGAACGATCTAATAATATCAAGAACTTTGAAAATTGAAAAATTGTTTTTGAAAAAATTCAAAAAGTCACAACTTAAAAATCTCTGCATAATAAGGGCTAAAATTTTCAGGATTTTTTTTAACATACAGAATATATTCTCAACGTTAAAAAAAATCGAAGACGGTCGACCCGTGATGAGCGAGGCTTTATTTGGTGGAATCGCTCATATACTATTTACTCATTTTTTCAAATATTGTTGCTTGGGCGAGGAGCGAGGAATATGGAGTGAAGGGACAAAACGATAAAAGGAACTTTTCAGGACAGTCTGGATAAGATTGAAACATATTCTGGATAAAACACGAAAATTCTAGAAAAATCCGAAAATTTTTCATATTTTTGCCTTCCCTGTAGCCGTATATATGTATACCCACTCGTAGACATCGGCACCGTAACTAGCCCTTGGGATAGGAGATCAAGGGCTATCCACCCTCGCAACCGCGAGAAAAAGTCGCAGGTGATTGTAGAAAAAAATGTAAACAGATACAAAATGGCTTCGAATATATATACGCATGCACATATTAGATTATTAAAATGAATAAAGCTTAAGATAAAATAAATAATCTGGTAACCTCTGTTGCTCTCTTTCTGAATAATATTATCTGCGAGAAAAACTTGAGATTTCCAAGAAGACAAAAAAATTTTATAGAGGATTCTACGTTCGCTATTTAAATGCGTGATTAACCGGGATATATGTCGTTTTTCAACTTATTTTGTAACTTTGATAAAATTTAAAATGCTTTGCTAACAAAATGTTCTGCAGGGACGTCCAATCGAGAATAAAAATGACAATTTGGAAGAAAAAATATACGATCCGCGACGCCTGACTTTTATGTTAAAAATATTCTGGCTCGAGAGGTCACGGGAAAGAAATATTGCGTACAGGAATATAAAGATGTAACGAGGTGGCTAACAGGCAGACATCGAGCGCACGCGGAAGAGAGAAAAGAGAGAGAGAGAGAGAGAAAAGACGGCGTAGCGAAGAGGAAGAAAGAAAAAACGCGGGGAAGCGGGAAAGCAACGGCAAGAGATGAGGATCGAGTGCGTGTTAGCGAAACGACACGTATGTATATGAGTTTTTGTGGGTATATTGTCGCAACCGCACAATGGCAATTTTCCATGATGTATTTGCGGCCATTACAGGCAAGAGAAGTGTTCAAATGTACCGGAATTAAGTCGTCCCGGCTCTTGGACTGACTTTTTCGCCGTTGCCGCGACCCCCTTTCGTTCCTTATTTTCATTCGACACGTGAAAAAAATACAAACTCGAGAGTTGGCCCTTTTTTGGCACGTCGCCCGTGTCCTCTCCCTATAGATTTTCGCATTGGGTGAAAAACCGGGCGACGATAATAACCGCCGCGTGATGTGCGGCACGCGGCGCTATAAGGACCGAGGGCGCCGAGGGAAGGCCAGCTGAGGAGGGTTACCGATGAATTACAAGAACGACGATAAATATTTCCACGCGCGACAAAATATCACGGGAAATATAATGTATGTGGGTGTGCATCGATGTAAGGAAGATTCCAGCTCGGGCGACGCGCACTTCGGGAGAACCTCTGACGGACGATACCCACAGGAGCACTAAGTCATCCTAACCCGCCGCCTAACCCTCCGCCGACCCTGCTTTTTCACTCTCTCCCCCCCCCTCCTCCTTCTTCCCTACTTTTTTCTATTTTTCTTTTTTCACCTTCTTTCCTGATGCTACTCGACCACTCGCCATGAAATAATATCGCCATCTTCCTCTCCAGTTATCCTCTCTTTTTTCTTTTTTCTCTCCGCTCGCGTCGCCGCATGCCAGAAATCCTCGCAAGAAAAACCTTTCGAATTACATGTACCGTGAACTTTGTCTGCACAAACGAAAAGAGCACTCCTCTGCTGCTGCTTCTGCATGTGTGCGAATCCTTTTAAAAAATGGAAAACGTGTATCTGCTCCTTTTTCTTCTCGCCCTCTCATCCCCGCACATTCTTTTTCCTGTCTTGTCGTATTTACGAAGCGTCCGCATGTCGGGAATGAGAATTAAATGAGAAGTGATCCGGCGCTGGAAAATTGCCCTCTTCCTTTCCCTGCTGCTGACCCCTTTTTTGCTCCAGTCAAAATATCAAGACGGACAGAAAAGGGGGCGAATAAGGGAAACATGTTTTCGTAATTTTTATTTGCCGAGCTTGTGAACTGGAAAAACGGAAGAGCGAAGGGACAAAAATTATAGTGCCAAGTGCGAGAAGGCGGAAGGTGAAACTCTCGTATATACAACTTGTCAATAATTTAAGAAAAATTAGTTGAATGCGGCGTAAAACAGAGGTTGGCAGCGATGAAGGAGAAAGAAAAAAAAGGCGGATCGTTGAAGAAGAAGGGTCCCTGTGGGAAAAATGCTGGCCTGCTCCTTTGGTCAAAAATAAGAAAATTGCAGTTTTTTTTCTCTCTTGCTCGTTATATTATTCCCTCTTTTTCTCCCTCCGAGTGTCCCTTTGCGACTCGGTGAACGCGAGAGACGGTTTTCAGGTAGACTCTTTAAATCTCGTTATAACGTTTTCCGGAAGCGGGGGGAGAAGAGAGAAATAATCATAAGGGTTGAAGCGTGGCTCGCTCCCTCGATGGAAATGATGAAGCCATTGCACGCTCGAGCAGACGATACACGGAACCGCCGAGGACCTTAATCCGTCAGGATTAGCCCTGCGAACCGAGTGCCAAATTATACACACGTACTGCGAACGTCCAGCGCAACGGTACGTGAAAATTTGAAGGATCCAACGATGACGGCTCCTGTCACCCGTCCATTTCCTCCTTCCTTTTGACAGCTCTATTATTTTTCCTCTGTCAATATAACAATAAGAGCGCTCCGCAAAAATTGTTTGTCAGAATCTAATGGATTTTCCTGGGTGCACATGTGCGATCCTATTTTGATGAATCTTCGCATTCAAAACTACACGCACATATCCGTTATATATATTTTGTTTATTTATCAATTATAAATTGATAATGGCACAATAAGGCCAGTTTTATTAACTTTTGATTTATCTCATATGATTAAATGAAGAACGAGAAAGAGGGTAGGAGAATCGTGAAAACGAATGGAATTAAAAACACAAAAATAATTTTTTTAAATGTGAAAGACCGCTAGAAAAATGAAAGTTCTCCTCTGGGGGATGAAATCCATGCGGGTATAGACAATCTCTCGGCAAAAACTTGTGAACGCGTATAAAAAATTGTGTGCTGGAGCGAATACGAATTTTTGTGTACCTACTAATGCATACATACGTCGAGAGAATTCGGGAAGTAAAAAGAGCAGCTGAGGGAGAAAAAGAGTTGAGAAGGCCAATCAGCGGACGTATAACATCTGGGCTTTTGCGGCAGCAAATCCATGAGGGAAAAGTGACGAGGACGAGGAAAGCGTTGACAGGATTCTCGTCCGCTCGCTCATGTGAGCCTCGGGCTCATTTCTCTCACTTTCCTTGTTTCACTTTTACCATAACAACGCACACAGCCGCGTTTTAATTAACCGGTGAATAACAGGCAAAAAATTCACGGACATTTTTCCCTCACCGATTCGCCGGCATTTGGCCAGGAACGCGAAGCATTGGAGGTACATCGTTAATTCTTCAGCCACGGGCTTCCGAACGCGCATGTAACATCCCTCGAATCGCTGCCATCAAACATCCCCCGACATTTAAACCTTTCGGCCAACCACCGGTCAACGCTGGTGTCTCGTTTCTCTGACGAGCAGACGAAAAAAAACAAAACGAGAGAGGCGGAGGAGAGAAAAAGAAAACAAAACACAACGATTTAAACTTTGCATTGGGGGAATGAAAAACATGCAGGCGCTATATCATGACTTTGAATAACAAATTTTCCGACTAAAAACCATATCCGATTCGACATGTAAATTTTATAATGCATTAAATCAATGAGTGTGTATATTGTTTCCCTCGATGTATATGTTGTAATTCTTTTTTTGTAAAGAATAAATGATTAAATAGCGATATCGAAAATATGGAATATAAAATTAATAACTTTTTGTTTCGTCTTCTTTTTTTTTTGTTTAAAGCAGGCCGAGAAGCTCAAGCAGCAATTTCCGATTAGTTCGTTACCGATCGCGATAATAGCTTATCATCGATCGTGTCAAAGAGAGGCAGTGGCGCGCGCATGGGCGTCGTGTGTGCTCCAAAGTTTTCATCGTCGTCGTTCGACCACACCTTCAATTCTCAACCCCTTCGTCACGATTCGAGGTCGTTAAACAAAAATGAAACGTAATGGAGGAGGAGAAAAGACAGCAAAAAAAAAGAAAGGAGCATACATGTGCAAAGGAGGAGGCGAAGAATCACCGAGTGGGGTGACGATAAGTGCAGTGTGGAAAGGTTTACGGTACACTGCAGCAGTTGCCAAGGAAAGAATGGCGAAAAAATAAGCAACGCTGATAATTCGTGTTTTTTCTTCTCGGTGTATAATTTATATAAGAAAGAAAAAGGGAGCTCTGGCTACAACACGACACTCGGCAGCCACACTTTTGTAAATGAAGTGACACACGCGATGGAACGATGAAATGCTAGAAAAATGCGGAGTCGACGCGGCGTTAAATCCCTTTCTGTCTCGTATGGTCGAATCATCCCTTCTCTCGCTTGTTTTCAGTATACGGCGGGGGGGGGGAAGAAGGCTCTTCGGTACGCCCTGCGATTTGCCTTTCGACTCGACAGAATTCACGACTCGAGTTCCAGGCTTGATGGTTTCCTGGCACGGGACATTGTTTCCGAGTAAACGCCGCGCGAGTCCGACTCCTCCAACGGCTGCTTTCGATAATATCCCAACCTTTCCTCTCTCTCTCTCTCTCGCACGAAATCTCTCCAAGCTTTTGCATTCTGTTCGATTAGCAATAATTGTTATTCGAAGCTCTCACTGTCATTATCGACCGGAAAAAATTAGATGCCAAGTGAAAACGAAAAAGGAGGCGCGCGCGAGAAAGCGATTTTCCGCGTGTTTCTCTCCTTATTTTCTTTTATGGAATCAGTTTTGAAGAAATCGTTAAAATACTTCGACGAAAAACGTGTTCATTCCTCGCTGAAGAATATTTTAACATTCCCGGTTTCGCACACGATGCGAGACACACATGCACTTTTACGCCATACCTCATTATTATTCTCACCTGATGCGTCGTATATATGTGTCTCGAGAGCAGGTTACAATAAAATCGTAAAATTTGTTCAGTTGTCCTCCATTTATTCAACACGTTTTATTCTTATATTAAGTTTGGACAATGGAGAGGGTCCCTATATATTTATCTGGCTCCCGCCTCTTGCCCTCTCGATATTATTAGTTTCCCTTTTCATGGGGAATTGGCTAGTAGCACGAAACGGGGGCCTCGCGTCTTGGATTTATTCGCTGGATTGTATAAGAGGCTTCGTGACACGAAACTGCCGTCAAAGACGCGACGTAATATCCATCCCGCGTATATGGTGTGGTCGTCCCTCTCGGGCTGCGATGGTCATTATAACCAAAGAACGCGCGCGCGTTCGCAAAAGGACCCTCAGTAAATCGCGGGAGCAGGGAAGTTCGTTCCTAACGGAAACGCGGGAGACTCTATATAAAGGGATCGGCGTTTAACGTGGATTATGGCAATTTTACGTGTCAGGAGCTCGTGATATCGCACCAAGGAGTGTTCGAGGACGTCCCATCGATGAAACGCTAATGTTGTCCATGTCAATGTGCTCCCTATATTTTATAATCAATCCCGATCAATACGTCCTAAGGTGCGCCCAAATTGCCAATTAATAGACAATATATACGTTATTCAATCTTCGTCTCTTTACATTATAAATATATATTATTTTTCAGTGTGAGGTCAACATTTTGTAATAATTGCATATATCCCAAAGAAATTATTATTTTTCCCAGTATAAACGTATAAATAACTTTTTCTCACTAAAAAAATGTTTTTTTCTAAAAGTTCAGCTATTGGGACGATGACACACCAAGAATAAGGTCAATTTTTATTGCGGGACATCCACTGCATATTGAAACTTTTTAGGATTTATTTATTATTATTGTTATATTAGTTTTATTACATACAAGTTCGTTTATTATATAAAAATCAGATGGATTTTGGATTACTTAAATACCAGAGACTAATTGAGATGTACAAATTTAGAGAAGATTTTTTTTAATTTAGCAATAATTTGATAAATAAAAATAAGGTTAAAATATATTCCAAGATAGCCAACCATTACAAAGTTGTGACGTGCTTTTTTGCATGCCGAAATATAAAATTGTACGCTCTGTCGTTCTCGACTTCTCTGAGTTCGACTAAAATTGAATAAAACCTCTTGTTACCTCGGACTCACACTAGTGTTTCGAGAAGTAGATCCCGAGTCATCTCTTATTTCTCCTTTGTTTTTTCAAAATTCGACATGCTCTCCATCTTCGAAAAGGATGCTTGGTAGTCGAGGGATAATTGGTTAATTTTATTTGATTGACTAATACGTTGTACCCGATTATCGGACCCCAATTTACAGACGACGTGTTAAACTTGATAAAAAAATAAAATATTGTCGAGAAAAATGTATAAACTCTCGACTGGCGCTCAATATTACATGTATATATCAACCAGCGTTTAATTTAAAAATTTCAAATTAATGGGAAAAGACGTTACAACGTTTATTATCATATTACAAATAAATGTTTAAAAATATTTCTTTAATAGTTGTTTTTAAGATTAGTTTTTGTCATAAACGAGCAAAAATAATTTCCGGTTTCCGAATAATGCGAAAATAAGTAAATGAAAATAAGAGGATGAATAATGGAAAAAGCGAAGAATGTCGGCTAAATGCAGAGAGAGATGCATTGGATAGCTGGAGAACGCTCGGGGGTGGTGAAGGAAGAGTGCACCTCGCGATATATCCGGACGTGTATGCTTCAGAGAGAGGAGAGTGAGTTACAAAGTCCTGATGCAGATGCCTACGGGGCAAACACCGAGAAATATCGGTGAGACTGTGTGTGTGCGGATACGCCAATTTTTTACTCTCTCTCTCTCTCTCTGGCAAATGCGCGTGTGAACGAAAGCAAAATGACGTTGAGAGTCGGTGAGAGGAGAGGGAGGATCGAGAAGAATCCACCCCGTCGGTTATATCTTTTCGGTGTTGCCAGCAAAACTTTCGGCCAACTTCATTCTTGAGATGAAAGAGAGCGAGAGAGTGGGAAGAAAGACGTCGAGAGAGAGAGAGAGAGAGGAGAAATATATAAGTAGGATGAGAATGCGAGAGAGGAAGTTGGGCAAAGGACGTTCATCCTGCTGCTCGCCAGATACCGTGAAGAGGAGGATGAGGGAGGAGAGATAGAACGAGAGCTTTCTCGCTCGATGCATGATATATCGGCTCGTAAAAAAATCCACGAGAATAAAATATCTCCGTAGGATCTTGGGTCGAAGGTTGCGGTCGCCGAAAGGGCCCTCGCAAACGAGGAATGGGAATAAGTGTGGAAGAGTGTGTGTCTCGGAGATAAAGAGAAGAATAAAAAGAAGTCGCGAAGGAACAAAGAAATGCGGGTGAAAGAAACAAAAAAAAAGTGCTCTCGTACATACGAAATTTTGGTGAAACGAGTCTTGAATTATATACGCGTGTATACTTTTGAAACGGAGGATTTTCATTTATTTGCAATTATAATTGAAGAAAATTAATAAAATGGAATACAATGTATGAAGGAATAAAGGAAGAATAAATTTATCTGGAAAATTGTTATCTCTAGCAGGAAAATAAGATTCTCAAATGTTCTCTATTTATTGAAGAAGCAAGTGCTTCCGCGGATATTCAAGGCACGTAGAGATACACGGAGATGCCTCTTCCGCGTATACAAATAGAGGATTGTGAAAAGCGCGACAACGAAAGGATGAGGAAGCAGCGAGTTTGCCGCGGGTCGGGAGGAGGTCAGGAGAGGAGGGCGAAGGAAGGCGGATAAAAGCGGAGGAAGCTCCTCCGGGTTGTAGGCTACCGCCGATGCCTCGTGCACGCTCCGGCCCCGAGGGCGGCGTATTGATCCAGAGGCGGCAGCAGCACCGCCGGTCATCCGGTCGCTAATTAAATGCCAATCGGCCTGGCTCCTCTCCACCCACTCCTCGCGTTCCTCAATACTCTCTGCTTGCTTTTCTCCTCCGCTTCCCTCCCTCTCTCTCTCTCTCTCTCTCTCTCTCTCGTTGCTCTCCAGTCTTCCACTCAACCCTCTCAAAGCCCCCGCACACACTCTCGACCCCCTGCTCCGTCCTCTCTCCGCCTCGCGATCGAGAAACTTGCGGTGATGTTCAAATTCGACAGACACACTCAATATTTATATCATCAAATCTCGACCAGACACATTTTTTTCACTGTTGCGTCACGGGAGAGTTTAAAACATTTCATTTTGACGCCCAAAGCTCGACTATATTATTGACATTAAGCGCGTGTAAGGTTATAATTCGTAATTATCACGTGACTATATCGAGAGCGGTACGTTCAACCAAAAATTACTCGCTCTCGGCACAGATCTCGATCGAGCTTCATGAAACTTCAGAGGGATAATATCCTCGAAGATCGTTACAAATTGTCAATCTTCTATTGTAAAAGTTATCAAACCTATATTGTTCAAAATATTATGAAAAAATTAATTTGTCAAATTTATATTGTGAAATTTCTGTTGAAAGGACGCAAAGAACGAGGAGAATAAAACACCTTCGCGAGTAAGATTCACTTTATTTGTTCATCTCGAGCCATGCCTTAATTTAATAACGGTTTCCTTTTGGTCCCTGTATAGTTTGAACTCGCTCTCTCATGCTCTAGTCAAATTTGATGTAATTAAGTATATATTTTGTCAGTTCTTATTGTACTGACTGTCGCTCAACATTAACAATATTTATAAAAAATCAGAGCCTTGACAGCCGTAGACCCAGGCCGCGCCAGGTCAGGAATAATAATATCATTTCACGTAGGCACTCTCCATACGTTGACATTCGTTGACGTTACATACTTGTATCTCTTATTATATATTTTAATCAAGACTTCATCGATAATATACGAAAACGAATGAAAACAATAAATTCTGAAATCATTTAAGAAGTCAATTTAAAAAACTGGACTCTTTTAACAACTGTAATTAGATTAGAGCCGTTATATAGGTATTTAGATATATTTATTGAATGTTTATCTTCACGAATGAGGAATTCGTTCGGTAGGCCCACACGTGTCAAAGATTTCATAACGATGCTCTTAATAGGCAGGATGAAGAATATAAGAGACAAGCGAAAGGGGTGATGACACATGGTTGATGCTTATATACTAAATATATAAGCATCCAGAGCGGCTTAAGCTGTTGGGGTATTGTGGAAAAAATATCCGGAGGATTAATAAGGATTCCATATGGATCATTCTTGTCTCGTTGCTGACGAGAAATCGCTTATTTCTCGTTATTACGGATACGTGTATAAATCCTTTCGTTTATACTAAAACGAGAGAGAAGCAGCAGCGAGGAGAAAATTGTGGCGAGGCGATCGGTCGCTCGGTGTGGTAAACCCCGTAAACGCTTTGCCAGAGGTAGGGGCGAAGAAAGGCCGGTTGATTGACTTCCCATGGGAGTTCATTTTTCCAACAGCCACACGATTCACCATATATACCATATATACAAAGTACGCACACTTTATCGCTATATGTATATCTATGTAGAGCTCAGCGGAGAAGGACCAGAGTGGGCGGTTGATCCTTCACGGCTATCTCGATTTTCTGCTTTTTTCCCTGTTTTTCCCCTATATGCGAGGCCACACGAGAATCCGAAACTCGTACGTGACTGTTTTACCACGACAAGTTGTTCTTGCGTTTTTTTTTCTCTTTTTTCCCACCAAGGGAGAGGTCCAAAGCGAGATCCCAATTTCTAGAAAGTTTTTAAGCCCCTTCAATCATATTGATTTTCTGCCGAAAGCGAAACATAACGTCTCTCAGTGTCGATGTCTCATCTGGGCGCAATCAATTTTCATTTTTCGTATAGCTACCGCGTCTGGAACTTTTTCTCCATTCGTAAATAACTCCATCTTGCTTTATTTTTATTTGCAACAGGATAAAACTCTCGCCGGGCCATCTTAGCCGAGGAGCAGGATGAAGAGTCTTTTACCATTCGTTCATGGCGCGGTGTATTAATTGGCGCGGAAATAATTAAGAGACGAGAGCCATCCACCCCCAGTCGGGGTGTATGAGGGGTGGAAAAGAAGGAAGGGCCAAAAAAGCATCCCCAGTGACGAGCTAGCCCCCGCCGTCCTCCGTCTCTCGCGGACTAACGAGCTGGAGAAGGCTGCTCGCGCGCGCAAACCTGCTATTCTATACGTGTGTATCGATTGCACACGGGGCTCGGGAGATGGCAGCGTCGTGATTAATGAGTACTTGGAAAATACGAGCTTGTGTATGGACTTGAGAACATTTTCTTTCCTTTTTTTTTCAGTCTTCCGTCACTCTTTTCAATTTAGCCAGCTTTATTATAATTTTTTCCCTTTTTTGCTGCTTTTGCCAAAATATACATTCGGTAATAATAATGTTAATACGCTCGGAACAAACGTGGAAAGGCACGCCATTGTTTCCACCGGTTGGACAGGAACGGCGGGCTTTCACGAGCGAGCGCGGGGTTGGTCTCGGAGTTTCGAGGGGGCGACCTTGCACCCTTGCTCGCTTGGTTCACTGTCGCCCGATAAAAAGGGTCGAGCGTTTCAATTCAACTTCCACAATCGACCCTCGTGCGTTCGTTTCCGTCTCACAAAGAGCGAATCAAGAGAGACCCGGAGAGAAAGGGTTGAGGTTATGAGAGAGGGAGAAAAAGAGCAAAGAGAGGGAGAGAGAGAGAGAGTCTCTTTGGTGGTTACAGTTTGGACACTTTGCGCCATTTGAAACAACCATACGATCGTTCGTATCGTAATGTGTCGGCGGAGCAATAAAAACGTTTTCTCTCTCTCTCTTTCCCTTTCCCGACAAACAAAGAAACTTTTCTATACGTCGGAGTCATGATAAATCGTTCCGAGAAGTCATTCCCTTTTTTCTTAATTTATCCTTGAATACATTTTTCTCCATTTTGTCTCGCTCTTGTTTTCCTTTTTTTTTTTCGAATGCGCGATTCGCTTTCTTTTTTTACGCAGTCATGACGGAAGAAATGTCGAGGCGTGTTCAAAAATCGCACCTGGCCCTTCGGGCAATTCCACGTATATATTAGGTCCTGATGGCGGTCCTGGCGCGATCCTAGAAAAATAGTTAATGGCATCGAGAGAGAGAGAGAGAGAGAGAGAGAGAGAGAAGGGAGGAGGAGGAGGAGAGAGGGAAAGCAGATGCCGAGATCGCGTTCTCGGTTTCTCGCTCGCCGACAGGGAACGTCCAGACCGCGTTACACACCGCTCGAAGAATCTTCATAAATACAATCAACGACGATCGATCTTGGAAGCGGAGGGAGGATATATCTCGCCCCCTCTGACCACTGCGCCTCTTTTTCGAACAGAAAATAATCGCGGCACGAGAGAAGGAAAAAGAGAAAAAGACAAGTTCTAATGGAAGCTTTAAACGGGTGTGCCAAGCGCGTTCTCGATCCGCAGTCTCGGCTCGGAGAGAGGAGCATCGAGGTCAGGATCGGGATTCCAGGTTCTCCTGGCGAACCACCGCGAAGATGAGAGGCTGAGCAGCAGCCAACACGCAATCCATTGACCTCACTCGCTCTCTCGCTCTCCCTCTCTTTCACTCGCCCTATCTCGTTTTCTCGCTCAACTCTTTCCCTTCCCGCGTTCGTGATCGATACACCCCGAGATTCCCGGACGAGAGACAAGAACTGGACGAGCGAAACTCTCGTTACACGTATTTATATTGCACGGGTATGGGAGTAATGTATCTCGGGCTCTCTTGCAAATCCGAACGACTCGAGCGGAAGCGTTTAAATATCGAGTCTGTTACACTTGAACTTACCTTCACCTTTCATCCATTTTTTTTTCTTTTCTTTTTTTTTTCAAATAAACAAAGTATGCGTAATGAGTGAATAATTTGTTTTGTTTTTTTTTTTTTTCGTTGAAATAATGTTCAATCAATTTTCATAACTTGAATGGTATACATATAGGAACGTTGAAAAAATAAGTTATTATGATAATTGACTTTTATCAATCTGCACCTTTTTTCGATTTGAGAAATAATGAATTTAATTTTTTATAGGCGACGGCAAGGCGTACACACATCGGCGACGTATAATCGTGAGGAATCGGGTGGCTCAATCAATCTGGACATATCACGGCGGGGAAGCTCTTTCGCGCAATTACCCAACCCGCGTTTCTTTCATCCCCCCACCCCGGGCATCATCCCCTTTTATCATCATCGCTGAATATGTATGTCGAGCAATAAGTGAGAGGAGCTCCGAGCAACTATGGAAATATGGGACGAAGAGCGAGATGGAGAGAGAGAGAGGCCGCAAGTGCATTGGCCTTGGAAGCTCGCCAATAGATTAATAGACCCGGAGTGATGCTCGAACTTTTCGGATCTACGCTCTACACTCTCCTCGTATCCTCTTCACTTTTTCAATAGACATCAGTCCTGCTTAGCGTACATTCTCCATAACTCTCCTTTTCTCTATATCTTTCTACTCACCCCCCTTTTATTTCATCCAAAAGACATTTCGTATGCAGAAGAGAAGAAAAACGAGGAACCTCCAAGCAGGATCGACGAGAGACAGTCACGAGGTCGTATTACGGGAAATGACGTTGATAAAAATCACCGCTCGCTTCGGTGACCATTAACGACCGATCTTTCTCATTTTCTCGTTGTTCAAATTATCTCTATAGATATACCGTGACGACTTTTCCTCCAAAGTATCCGTCGTACAAATAAAAGCCCGGATTGATATAAGAAATTTCTAGGCACCAATCGGGCATTTTTAAGTTCCCGCCGAAATTTTTAAATCTTTTAACAATCGACCGTGATTCTTTTAAAATTTGCTCGTACTAGCAAGCAGCCATGGGTTACGGTAGAGGGGTTGAGCTGGACCAAAAAACTATTATTAATTAAATTTTAAAAATTATAAAACAGAAGAAAAAGACGATAGAATAATCAATCGAGAACAAAACGAATTTGGGATAACAATAAGTCCTTATTCAATTTCAGCCGACCACGCTGAAAGCGATGCGGCCGACGATGAACAAATTCAATTTATCAAAGTCCCAAAAATAATTGTCTAATCAATTAAATTACATTACTATCCACAAATTCATACAATCTATTGGTTGGTCAGAAAATTTCTCAATTATAGTTATTTACAATACTTTTCAAGTATTCCTCTCACAGTAAAATAGTTTCTGTGCTCGGGCGGTAATAAATTCTGTATCGATAAGAATAGAATAATTTCTTTTCAATTAATTATACCAAACGTTTTATTATTCGATCTTTAAAATTCAGAATAATAATTAACACAAGTTCTTGAGTATAAACGTTTGACCGGTGAATATTTTTGTAACACGGTCCTTTTATTTCACAAATTCCTCGAGACACGAGATCACATCGCAATAATGTTACGTTTAAGGCACTACAACCGCAAAACCGTGTTGAGACAGATTTTCTTAAAAATTTGCACAGGTCTTCTTTAATGTCATATAAAAACGTGTCAAATTTTACAAAGCTTCACCATCTAGAATATATTGAAAGTCGTTGTTTTTTCGAATCTCCCATAAGAGCCCATATTAAAGGTAGCAATTAAAAAAAATTAATATCTAAATAACTACATGGTTGAGCCTGTTTAAATTTAGCAAACACGTTAATACAATGCTAACGAAGATCTGTGCAATTTTTGAATAAATTCTGTCTCAAGAAATTTCAACTAATGATTTTACATTTAGTTATTTCAACTTACAAAATGCAAATAAAGAGTATGCTTACTTTCTCTATGACGGGAAATATCAGATGTCAAAAAATGCATGAAATATGAGGGTGAGTTGGATAAGGAACGGCAAACTTGGAAGCATTGTGCACGAAAGAAGATCAATTCACCCTCGGGAGTCTCGACGCATAAACGAAGAGTGTGCGTGTTGTGTTACATTCGCGATACGATATAGACCACAATAATAAGTCTGGGAGTATTGGTAAAAGCTCTTAATAGATTATGCATTAAACCTGAAGAGCTCAAAGATACAGCATGATTCGACAATGGATCGCGAAGTTGAGATATTTTGGAAATTATTCGGGCAGTCTATATATGCAGATGCGTTTCTCCCATGGGATCTCGCTCTCACTTCGGACTCATCAATTTTCGAGCGGGATGCTTGTCATTGTCCTGAGTTACATGTAACATTCGTGACTCCGTCACTCTTCGCTATACATGTATACCTTGACTACTTTATTTCTATCCCACTTTTTTCTCCATTGCGCACCATCCAAGATTTTTTGCCAATCAGCTCGAAATATTGAGGAAAAACGTCTAGATGATGCATGCAACACAATCGCAAGAAGGACTCATCATTATGATCACCATTTTTTTTTTCAAAAAAAAAACCAACCGAACGCAATTTTTGTTCACCGAAATCGACGAACAAGTCCGAGCGGGGAGAAACTCCAATTTCCTAGGCAATCAGAGCACGGAATTGGGCAAAGGAGATTGGAGACTGCATCGAAAATGGTTCGGAACAATGTAAGAGGATAGGGTAGATCACACGATTATAAGATGTGCATCGAGTAACGATTTAGTCATCCCAGTCGCCTCTTTTTCGTCGTCGTCGTCGTCATCATCGTCCTCAGTCATCTTTTGCTCTCTCGTGGTTAACCCGATTTCAAGAACCGCGCAAAAATAATTCATGTAATCTGGTTTCCTATCTACCCTCTCTCTCTCTCTCTCTCTCTCTCTCTCTCTCTCTCTCTCTCTCTCTCTCTCTTTGCCGTCCGACCGAAGAAGGTTTAACCGTTTGACCTCTATTTCCCTTGAAATAATGTTCTAACCCTAGAATTACCGAAAATCCGTATCAAGAGGAAGGCGGATAGCGAAGAGCGAAAGGATAAAACAAGAGAGAGCGAGAGAGAGAGAGAGAGAAGGCCCAGACAAACACGAATTACGTTCATTACACGATGCCGCGACTCCCAGCATGGAACGTGAATGAGAATAATTTCGCCGAGGAGACGTGACTATCGCGCTCGGACAATAAACAGCTCGCTTCGGCCCTCTCTCTTTCTCTCTCCCAACATTGACTTTTTTCCTCTTTAATTCAACATGTGTGATCCGAACGTGTAATTTCACTATTATGCCGGCTAATCTGTTGACATTAGAGCAAAGGACTCGATCAAGTCTCGCGGAATGCAAAATTTTTCGACGAAGGTAGCCTCCCCTCTGCCACCACAGTGGCCATTATGTTAAACAGTTCGAACCATATTCTAAAAGCTTATTTTCTGGAAAATAAGCAGGGTGTCTGGAGAATTCGTGCCATCGGGAGGCTCTCCGAAAATCTTCCTCTCCCCCCCATTATTCTAATCGTGTCTCTTCGGTTGTAAAACGGTTAGAAACTAAGAAACTGCGCTCCACTTTTATATCGGCTTAAGGAGGTTGGCTACACATAACGAAATGATAAAAATTCGTTCAAATTTGGAGAGAATATTCTTCCATATGAAATACGTGAATACAATTTTTTTTAGA
>JAPYYW010001708.1:0-26988 GCA_030522545.1 Cremastinae sp. A BG-2022a
TAATGAACTTTTACTCGCAAACCACTTTGTCCATGAGAAAAACTGAGTCGAAAATTTGTCGTTTTACTGCCATGACCATATCACCTTAAGGAGGTATTATCGTTTCTCACGTGAAAATTATTTTCCAACTTTTTTCGCTAATATTTGGCACCCATTGAGATTAATTTGATATCTAATTTGTGTCGAAATTTCAATAACTTCCACCGTCTGCAAATCGAGATTTGAAAATCCCATTTTTTTGTGACTTCTCATAAGACCCCGTGTCAAAAGTTGCGATCTTACACAATGAATAACTCAACATCTGCACGGTAAAGCTTCCTAAAATTTGAAACACATTTTAATATGACATTAAAGAACGTAAATATTAATTTTACTTGATGATTTTTGCCTCAATTTTACACGTAAGACGAATGCGCGATACTATATATGATACGATAATACTTCCTTAATAATTCGAAAATAATTCAAATAATTCGAAAATCAGCGAATCATTCGAATTATTAAATTATTCGTGAATTTTTGAGTGTTTTAAATTCAAGATTTGTTAGGTTCGGCATTAAAATATAAAATTTACAAATAATATACATTTTATTTACACCATGAAATAAAATTACAAAAACAGAACAATTAGTATAATTTTTTTGCTTAATGAGAATGAAACAATATTAATAATATTGTAGCAAATAAAGTATTATCAAAAATACAACGTTTAAAAATTTTCTATACAAATGTTTGTTCAAAAATAATAAATACGATACTCAATCGGTAATTTATTTTTAATGTTTCGAATAAAAAAGTATATTATTCGAAAATGTAATATTTTGATGCATGATGTAATGAACTTTGAATTAAAAACAATCGAAAATCTAGTGATAATTCGGTAATTAATATTTGAAAAATTGGGTAAAATACTTTAGATGGTGAAAAAAACTGAAATTTAAAATTTTCAAAAATTTCGAACAAACTTAAATTACACGTTTTCACCAAGATGTGATGGACTTTGAACGACATTACCAAGAGCAGTACAACGAGAATACGATACAAACATAAGAGAATCACTAAAAATATTCACTTTTGAGCTTCATTGTCTGTTATTTTACATTTGTGTACTATTGTTTATCAAAAATCTTGAATTAAAACGACTGATACTTGATGTTCAGTAAAAACTTTTCTAATTGTAATTAAAAATAAAATTATTAAAAAAAATAAAAATCAGTCACTTTTCTTGAAAATTCGAAAAATTGCTCTAGTTTCTACAAAAGCAAACTTTGATCAAAAACATTATTTTTTCCTTTATTTGTGACGTAGGAGAAACGAAAATTTCGCATGTAGAAGCCAGACCCAAAAATATAGTGTTGACAGGTATAATTAATGTACTTGTCATTTTATGATAAAATACAGTATCGTGATATTTTTTTTCCTTTTTTTTTCTTCACGAAACTGCAAGATAAAACATTTTCGATCTGTTTACCGTTTGAATCGCGCAGCCACGGTTATTCAAAATTGCTGACTGAATAAATAAAATTCGTTCCGTTCTTATAGCACGGCGTTATCAATTCTTCATTGCTCTAGAGTTCTCGCTGGTACATGTGACGCATCGCATCGAAAGGAACAAAAGGGGCATGTGCGCGTACGAGAACTTTGAGCCGGTTAAAAAGTCGCGGAAAGTCAATAGCATCGTTTACTAATTGAAGCGAAATTACGGAACGGTGTTAAGCATTTCGGAACACCTTGAAACTTGCGAAATAACTCGTGGGAAGGGAATAAAAAATTTATCAGAATTTATACCAAGAATGAAAAATAATATACAAAATTTAATTTTCTTCCCGTTTGAAGATGTTCACGCGTTTGCGATGATAAATCAAAGAATTCTAATTCTATTCTTGTATTTAAAATTTTACGAATTATCGAGAAAATTCATAATTTTTGTACAGCTCAGAATAACGAAAAATAAGCTAGGCATAATTTAAATAATTGCTATAATGAACTTTGACTATTTATTAGATGATGAAAAATAAAAGTGTAGCTGTTTCGAGTCGAAAGTAACGTGTGAGCCAGCTCGAAAGAACGTCGGAGAAAAGTAATCCTCGTGTTCGCAAAATCAAAAAAAAAAACGCTTTAAATTCATAGCTTTTTTTTAAAACGTCAATCAGAATCGACGTTGCATGAGAAAAAATCACACGCGTCAAAGGCTCAGAAGAACTGATGGGGAAACGGAAGGAGGGAGGTGGAGAAAAATATGAGAAAGCAGGATGATGAAGTAATTAAAAGTTATTGCTATCAACGTTTCCACTGCGGAGGAACTCTAACGAAAACTCGGGACGGTTCGTTGCACCGAACGTGTCAACAATCATGAGAGGAAAAGGGAATGAGAGCGGGGAGCTAGAAAAGATCGATTGACGATGAGCCTCTAATTGGCCTTTCGGCCTCACGAACTCGTGATTTTCCGTACAACAAAAGTACGATCGGACGCCTGACGAAGCTAAGAAAACATATCTACGAAGTTAAAAAAAAAACAAATTTATACTTGCGCTTTTTGGGTCGCAAACAAATGAAAAAAAAAGAGTCGATAACAAAACTTCCATAACTCCGATCAAATTCGACGAGCAAGTTGTATTATCGATTTTTCTTTCAAATATCTCTCTGAGCTTTTTAAATTACTGTAGACATTGTGAAAACGCTATTGTCTGCTTCCTCGAAATTTCATCGAGCAAAATAAGCCTGAAGAAAAAAGCTACTTAAGAATATTTGTTTTTACTAAAAAAAAGACTTTATAAGCAATATTATCACGTACAATAGCATAATTTTTTTCAATAGATGAATATTGAGAAGAGTTATTTTTTAATATACTAAATGAATGCAAAATTACTAGTATATTTTTTAGCTGTATTAATTGGTTGAAATATTTACATTAGATATGAATTTTATACAGATTTACACATGTAAAAGTGATTTTTTACGCAATTTCTACTTTTATCGTAAGTAACTTTTGAAGTAATCAATTTATCGAAAAATTCCAAGAGACCTTATTTGTAGAGAGTCAAATTTTCTATAGAAATATTTAAGGGCATATATGTGAATTACTCCGTCATTGAGTTACAAAATTTCAAATGAAATAAACATTTTTCCAATATTATTTAAATAGGAAATAAAAAATTGAAAATCGCCACCAATAAAAAATTTGCAGCTTTTTTTATCATTCCGAAGATACTAAACGTGTGTCCGCAACAAAAAAAAATTAGTAGTTTTTTTGGACCACCCTCATAATTTATGTAACATGAAAGAATGTAAATACTATTTTTTATCAGATTATCTTCAAAATAATTTTTAAATTTTAAAAATTTTTTAAAGATGACTTCTTGAAATACCACACAATCGTTTATCAATATTTTAATAAAATTCTTAAAAAAATTTGTAAAGATTTCATCATTTGGTAATCGAAATATTCAGTGTTCAAAACTGTAACTTTAGGAAGCTCCTCATTATATAAAGTATTAATATAATCATTCAAAATAGCTATATTTATTTCAGTACCTTCTCATATATTTTGTACAATAATAAATATCTAAGTAACCATAAGCTTAAGTGAAATTACACACTGAATATTTGTATGGCATTTAAAAAGATTCATATAATTTTTCAAAGAAAATTTATCATTTTTTTGTGCAATCGCATAGAGTAGATCTGTCATTGAATGACCTTCAATTAAAATTTTTTTATCTTCAGTTAATTTGCAGCATTTCTTAATTTTTACTCCTGAACAACCTCGTATGGGTGAAAAACGTCAAATTTTTGATTTCTTACTGTACAAACTCAACTTGTAAAGACTTTTTTCATTTTCTCATTGAATAAATGTATACTAAAATATTTTCTACAATTTATGGAAAACCATTTTCAAATAATCAAGAAGCAAGAATGTAAAGAAAAAAAAACAAAAAATTCGCTAATAAGTTACTCGAAAATTACGTAAAAAAATTATTTACCAAAATATAATTTGTAACTGTTATACAGTTATGAGATAGATTTTCAAAAACAATTAAATTCTTTTATTTCACACGTTTTTTTCCTTGATAAGCATTTTTCGAATCGAAATTACAACTATAACTATAATTTTCAAGCACATTCTCTTAAAGCTCCATTTTCCAAGGAAAAAGCCTGAAAATTTGAGAACAATTTAGTTAATAAATGAAATACAACATTGCCCAGTATTTTGATTATTTTAATATAGAGTTGAGAAGTTCAAAGAGGAATTATCTGTGAAGGAGTATCTGAGGATCTCTGCAATAAATAAAGCTAAAAAAATTAACGAGCTCATTCACGTAAGAAAAATGTAGATTTATTATGACAATTTGTATAACGTACAGAGTATTTTGCTTGAGATACAAAATACGAGGCTGCGATCAATTGAAATAATTGAATAGATATGGACAGTGGTAGTCAATGGCGTCGATGCTTGTTGCGATGCTTACTCGACTTTTCAGTGTCTCTGTCACGACTCCGACTTCGAGATCTGTACCGGGTGCGAGATGACTTGTGGCTGCCAGATCTGCGTCTCTGAGTCTTTTTTGGTTTATGCGCATGCCCATGGCTGTGACTCCTGGAGCGGCTGCGACTGGTGTGCTTCTTGCGTTTGGAATGTTTCGCAGGGTCTCCACGGGACGGAGAGGGGCTGGTAGACTTGGAGCGTCTGGGAGACTTTGTTCTCTCGGGGAGAGCATGTGTGCCGCTGCGACTGATGAACCCACCCCAGGCGTTGTGATGCTTGGGAAGCGGAGGACTCGGAGTGTGGCTGTCGATGTCAGCACCGCGAGCCTTGGACCTTGCCTCCTCGTACTGGCGACGAAGCTCCTCTACCTTCTTCTCCAGCGTCTCCGGCTTGACTCTTGGTCGAGAGTAGAGACGCAGGATTCTCCGGCACACGTCCCTGATGGCAACCTCGTTCACCTTGAAGAGTGAAAACCACTCGGGCAGGGTGGGCAGCGGAAGCTGGAGCTGGCGGGCGCCGAGGTAGATGCAGGCGCAGGCCACCGTCTCCGGATGATATCTGAGAAAGACGTCCGAGCGGAGAGAGTCGTTCATGTAGTTCCAGCACTGTTGCATCAGCGCTCGATTCTTCTCGTACCCAAGCACTTGGAGGTACATGACGATGATCTTGTGAGGATGCTTTACGTGGACGCAGAAGCCCAATTCCTTGAGAACCCTGCGCTCCGATTTGATAACCTGGTTCTTCAGGCTTACATAATTTTGATCCAGGATCACCGGCTGTATCGCCTTTTGATTGCAGACCTGCTTTATGTGATTGAATACGTTTATGACGTCCCTTATGCGCCGCGGGGCCTCCTCTATTTTGCTCGCCAAACAGATGCAGCCCATCGCAGTCGTCTCCATGTTGTGTCTGACCAACGACTTGCTGTAGTAAAACCGCTGGAATATAACTTGGCCCGTAGCCATTGCGACCTGGGGCAATTTTAGCAAAATCCCAGCGGTTTGTATGAGCTCGCAGCCCAATATTCGCAGGTCGGTCTCCGTTTCGGCGTCGAGACCGTCCAAAAACGAGGGTGTCGACTTCAGCTTTTCCTCCGGCAACAGGCAATTCTGTAAGGTTAGAACTATTTTGCCGTAACATTTCTGTGTGTTTACGTTATTCGATTTGGACGTGCTCGTCACCGATGAGTTTTCTTGCGTACTCATAGTATTATTTCGCTCAAAACTTGGCTAATAATTCGAGGAAAACGCTCCTTAACCTCAAAACAGGCTCCAACAATTGTCAACTTCCTATACTCGTTCTATATATCATTGTACTTTTATTGTTCAATTTCACTTGTGTAGCTTTTGTTTATACACCCGTCGAGATCCTACGTTGCCTCTCATGATATTTAAATTTGACTTTTGACACTAACAACCGTTTCACCGTCAACGATTTACGACTGGCGACATGGCTAATGGCTTTTTTTTTTAAAGAAAATAGAGGGCGTTGGGACAGTTTTCCCTTGCCCGTATATTTATTACATGATGATACAGATCTTATTTTTCGTTGTTTCTAAATATTAAACCTTATTATAATTATATTTTCCGTACAGAAACCCTATGAACCTTATATCTATAATTTATTGCAACGATTTGTAAACTCAGAAATTGCCAAAACACTGCCAACTTTTCCATAGAATGGAGAAATGTTTCGAGACGATATGGCGGGAATTTCTTTTTAATATAGTTTTTTAATTAGCTCCTACATTCGTTTTCATATAATTCACATTGCCAAAATTGTATATGATTCTTGCTCTGCTTTTCCACAATGACATATACTCGATTCTACGATATTAGATCATTTTAAGCTGGCTTTAAGTGAACCATGTCCACTGATCTGTAATAGAGCTCTTCTGAACTCTATAAACTTGACCACCCTCTATAAAAAATTTCAAATTACGATAATATATGCTATACGATAATAAGTCGTTAGTAAAAGTTAAGACTATTTTTATCGATTATAAAAGATTATATTAATTTAGATATACAGAATACAAAATCCACGTCAAAATTGACCGAAACACTTTTTTTGTTTTTTTTTGTGATATGTATCGCAATTTTTTTAACGCCAATCGATTACAAGCCACTTTAGCCACCTCTATATGCACTTTTCATGAAAAACAAAATTACGGAGGGAAAATACAAGATCGGTCAATAAAAATAAAAAACGTTTTTTTCCCTTTACGTGTTCTGTGTATTTCGTGTACATACATTCACTAAAAATCTTTATGCCAACTTATTTCACAAATTATTCGCAATATTTGTATAATTTTTACAAGAATATCCTGTTTATATACAGAATTATTAAATCTACGTCATTTGCATATTTCAGTAAGCATATACTATACAGATCCTCATTGTCACCAATTCCTTTACAAACTTTTGGTACAATGTACTCATCAACATTTTGTATGTTTAGAGACACGTTGTTAAAAAATTGTTGAAGATTTAAAAATTCCACCATTTTTTATGAAAATATTTTATTAGTCTGTTCTTTTTATTCACTGCAAAATTATAGTAAATATTGTAAAGATGTTCAGAAATGAAAATAATAATCTAGCAAATGTGTAAAGCGTACAGTCTGGAAGTAGTGATAATTCGACACAATGAGAACGTTTTCTGTATCACTGAATGAATTTAAAATTGAGATGGAACTTAAAAACGAACGAAAATTAAAACGGACTGTTCAAGAACCATCCATACTATAATTATTTAAAAAATAGTATCATGAATTCAACATAAAAATATATTTGCAATTCATATTTAAATTCCCACTGTATTCACTATCAAAATAAAACATCTAATTATTGTAAATAGTCTGAGATTTATTTACAATTTCTACTTTTATAAAATATATTATCATTCTCTGCAGTAATTGCAAATTGTCTGATAATTCTGACAAAAAAATATCAAAGATGCGACAGTAGAAGCTTTTGGCAACATATTTCCTCTTTACCATAAACTTCCAGCGCTTATCGACGAGACTTCCTTTTCCCTTTCAGCTTCCAAGGCCTTGACCGCTTCTTCCAAACTGAATAAATGTTCGTCTCTGATGCCAGGCGCAATGGTTCTCATAGCTGCAGCCAATTTGTAGAGATACTCCGTGTTTGAGCCGCTGGGACCCGTAGCCTCCACGATGTGTCTGGCAATCGTGTCGATGCTCTCGGTTCCAGCAAAATTTGGATTATCCTCGCTTCCGATGTAAATTGTCATGTAGAAAGGCTTTTCCTCCGATTCCAAAAGATCGGCAGCTATCACAGGCTCATTGGACGAATTGTTTGTTTCGGTCTGGCCATTGGTGCTGTTAGAATCTATTTTAACCGGAGGTTTGCTGGGATAAAAGAGAATCGTCTTTCTCGTGTAACCACCACGTTCTCTGAAGTCCAAATGATTAACTACGTTGTCTACATCCTCCGTAGCTATTTTATAAGCCAATCCCCACACTTCGTCATCAGGATTCGTAGACTCGATTAGCGTCACCACACGACCAGGCTGAGAATAAAATAATTTGAGCATTATTTTTATTTAATTTATATTCGTCCTACGTTTTAATAACTCTTTAGACTTTTTTCAATTTTCAAGTGACATTTTATCGTCCCGTCTGATACTTTTTTTCTTAATTTCTCAAACTATTTTTCATTTCCTTCTTTCAACCTGTTATCGGCATTCTGATTCTTTGGTTTCTCGCTTTAAGCTTTTTTGCTCCAAATCTTTCTATCTTTTCGTTTTGATTGTGATCATCGCAACGAAAGTCATTAAATTCTTTCAAACGTTTTACTAGCGTTTTTTAATCGTTCATTTTTTACCATTAACGTTTTTTACGTTTCTTTCAAACGTTTTACTAACGTATTTTATCGTCAATTTTTTACCTTTGACGGAATGCCTCTGTGATCCGTACTTTTCTGATGAAATCTCCTCACGTAACCCTTGATGCGTCCGACGAGAGTTTTCTCGTAAGGAAAATCCGCTTTCCATACGAGCGAGCCGTACGCGAAAACCCACATTTTCGGGACGAAAATTCAACGAGCAAAATCCGTTACCAATAAGCAAAAATCGCTACGGCTAATTTCACGAGCGAAATAAGCGGATTTACGTGCGTCATGTCGTTTTTTGAATAACCGAAAATTTTATTCTATCTGTTATCTGCTTCGTCGATTAGAGATATTCATACGAAGGGGAAACATTGTCCGCGAATAAATATTGTCGCATTATCTGACTCATCGCAAGAGAGCCCACGTCAAACAATGACATTTAATCATCCTAACCTCAAAATCGATCAAATTTACGTACATAACAGCTCAAAAACTACAATTAGAAATATAATTTTTAAATAAATATGTCGACAAATATGTGGGATTAATTCTGAGGAGGAATGAAAAATTTATTTTTCCTTGGAATAGTAGCGACCTTTGAAAGCTGTCAAACTGTCAAAACTCGCAATAGCTGACTCGACCTAACCTAATCCAACTTTTGTAGATCCACGTGTACTTTTTACTCTTGTCATTATTGTGTTATTTTTTAATTAATATCATAAAATAATGTAATAAATATTACAAAGAAATGATAAAAACATAAAATAATTTCAATAAAATATTTTTGACATAAATAATAATAGGGATACAATAATAACAAAAACAAACAATGATTTCACCAGGCACTTTGTGCAGCGATATATTAGCAATACGTTGTATAAACAAATACGTATGCATAGGTAAATAAAAAAAAATTCGAATTTGTTTTTCTTTTTTATTGGAAAATTACACATATTTAAAAAATTTTTATACCTTTTTGCAGGGAGAGGAAATTTCATAGATGTTTATGAAATAAAAAATAGAAAGTCTGTTGCAAGACTCAAAGTGTTTGAAAACAATAATGTACATGGAATAGTCGAGGGCTCGGGTGACAATTTGTTTGTTTATGGCTCAAAAAATTTAGGTATCTGCCGATTTACAGTTTCTGACAATGATGTTAAGTAAGTTTGCTAAATACTGAATAAAATAAACAATTAAAGGCACAATATTATGTAGAAAAAATAAAAATCAATTTTTGCTTAATATAGCGACACAAATAAAATTTTGCAATCAAAAACATATTTATTTATAATGAACTGAAATTTTTTCAGACTCAGTTTGGATTCGGTGAAATACTTCTGTGACTGGATAATAACGTTGGATTGGTCTCAAACTGAGTACACGACCCTGTTGAGCATACTTTTTGCTCATAACAATTTATGCTTTTACAATACAGACAATAAGACGACTCGAACATTATGGTGTGAAGAAAAATGTATTCTGTATCCTTTGTTCTTTGTATATTTTGTTGAAATGAGAAAGCAAAGATTAAAAAAAAATTACAGTGTAACGGCAATAAAAACTATTCAATAATATATTATTGAGCCTTATCATCGAAAATTAGGTATGGAGGATCTCTTTTGGCAAAAACAAATGGAATTACGATTGTTTTCAGCGGCACTGTATTTCAGGAAATATTAATATGGAAAGCACAAAATGATAAAGAATATTCAAACGATGTGCCTATTCTCCATCGCCTGAAAGGTCACAAGGTAAAATAGAATATTTTTATGCAATCTTTCAAATCTATCATTTCATTTTATTTGCTCGTATATTACAAATTTTTTAGACTACTTGTAAAAGTATACGTCGTTTTTCATATAATAGAATATTTGTTTCTTCTCTCATTTTATTAATGTTTCATCTTTTATTTTTTATCTTAACGCTTTGTTTTTAAATATTTTCAGGGAGTTATATTCTCTGTAAACTTTTACACGCCTCTGAACATCATCACTTCCACATCGGACGACAGAACAGTAAGATTATGGAGGGTGAATAATAAGAATATTGATGGTGAAAATTTGGAAGAAAAAGAAAACATGGAAGTCCGCTGGGAAAACTGTTCCATTGATCTGACAACAACGATGTACGGACACACAGCCAGAGTGTGGAGATCGGTCGTCAGTGATGAGAAAATTTTCACCATCGGAGAAGATTCCTTTCTCTGCGTTTGGTCACTGGATGGTAAACTCTTGGACAAGATGGAAATTCACGACGGAGCTGAAATTTGGTCGATTGTCGTGTCTGAGGACAATGAGCTTATTTTCACCGGTGGTGCTGATGGAGCTGTCAAAGTTTGGGACTTGGACAGAAAAAATATTTTCGACGTTGATCTCATTTACTCCAGCGACAAGACTCGACTTCCGAAATTCGTTTTTTACTCGAATTATGGTCGCATTATATTTTTCATGGACGGTGGATATTTAGACTGTTACGATCCATCAACAAAAAGTTTTCAAACGAAGGTTTCGTTGCCGAGATATTCGAATTACTGTGTCATGCAAATATCACCAGATCGAGACAAAATTTGTCTTGCATCTAAGGACGGTCATATAAATATATTTAAAGGTAATACATTTAGAATTATTATATGTTTGTCATTCCTTCATTAAAATTAAAGTTTTATTTTATTTTATAATATTAGCCATTACAGAAATATGAATAACTATAGCAAACTATATAGTGGCTCGTTGAGATTATTTATTTATATTTAAATATATTCGTCAAATTAACTTTTAATAATAAAAATCATGCCTCACTAAATGAATTGAATATCTATTTTGAAAATCAATTTTTATTAAAAAATTCGATTTCTATGTCGAAAATAAATGTTTATAAAATGTTGCAGTCATCGTTTTAAAAAAATTTTATTTTTGAAAAGTATATGATAATTTTTAAAAATCTTCTCGATTAGTCAATTTTTCAGATAGTGCATAAAAACATTATGATTTTTGCAATTAGTCGGAATTTCAGATTTTCCTTTGCGATAGTCCCGATTTTTTTTTTAATAAAAATTTTTCCAATGCCTTAACGAACCAAACAAGCAAAATTTACGCAAATTTCACATATATTAGTTCTTACGATAATGCCATAGGAAAAGTACTTTCAGTTTATCCAGAATTTAAAAATTTTTTATTTATACATAGATTTAATATACGAATTTTATTATCAAATTTATTGAAATTTTTTATCAGACTGTTAATCGGTATTAAATTTCTGGTAACGATAAAAATTTGTTTTCAGAGTTCAACGACGAAAAAAAATGGAGATTGTCCTCAATATTGGATCTGAAAATATCAGAATGTAAAATATTTTCCGTCCACTGGTTGGACAATAAAAAAATAATAGCCTGCTGCGAGTCTGGTCGGTTAAAGATAATCAACGAAATCGAGGAAAATGGGAAAATCAGTTTATTCAGTGGTACGTTTATTTTACCGAAGAGTCGGGAGCGTTGGACAACAGCGGCGATCATTGAAAGCCATTTTTTAATATGCGGCGACCGAGCTGGCAACATTTACGTTTACGACACGAGATTCGAGTCGAATTCTTCGCCAATTCAGACATTTCCGAAAATTCATGGAAGACTCGGAGTTCAGTCTTTCTCGATCGTCAGTCAAAAATTATTGAGCACCGGTCGAGATGGGACCGTAAGACATTACGAATTCGATGACAAAAATAACGAAATTCGAGCCTTGCATTTCATTAAAATGCCCATGGATTGGGTCTGCAGAATTTTGGAGACGAATGACGATCTCTATGTTTTGGGATTTAAAGAAGTAATTTATGATTTTAATTATTGATATCTGTCACGGCTACACGTATTTATTTTTTTTCTTCTTTCTCTTCTTTATTTATTTACTAATTATTTACTAGCAGATTATGACTGCGATGTGGAGGATATAATCTTGGCATTTTTTCTTCATTCTTTTTTTCTAAAATCAATCTTAATAAGAAAATATTAATTCTAAAACACAATTTTAATTACAAAAATCATACATTATATTCATAAATTAATTAAACATTTATTGACATTTTATTCTTCATACTCAACTTTAATCAATCAATTTTTGTAGAAAAAATAGTATTAATGAGAAAAATCCCTTTCTATGTTAACATTTTTCTGATACCAATCTATTTAGTATATTTTAAGTGAAAAATATCGATTTTTATTATGGAGAATTTATATTTTCATAGGAAAAAAAAATTAATTCCCTTAAAGTTATTCGTGATTCTTTTGATCCAAATGACACACGACGCATGTACGAAATTTAATAGAAATCAGTTCGACCTTTTAACCGTGAGAGAGTAATAATTAAATAAAAATACTAATTTTCCCATTTATATTTAATAGGATACCTTAGTAAGGGATTTACTATTTGAAAGTGTTTTTATTATTCTTTTTGTATTTATATTTTTTACTTGTTTGCTCATAATTCTTGTAATTTAAGATAGTTTTACCTTGGGTTTCTATAGAATTTCTTAAGGATGTATGGGTGATATTTTTTAAATGAAGATTTGAAAAAAATATTGAAATCGTTTTACTGAATAATTTAAGAGTTATTAAACTCCAAAGTTGTTGAGATTTAACATTGCTTCTCATGGAGAATTCCTAAATTTGCACTAAATACAAATTTTTTAATATTCTTGTGAATTGTTTAAATATATATTCATAGTAGTGTTCATTTTGTATAGACAATACTTTTAAAACTTTTACAAAGATATTTTTTAATTTATTAGTTGTTCAAACAATAAAGAATGATTAAATAATTGTTAATATATGCTCAAGTTGTCAATTGATAGTCAAACTAAATCTCAAAAAATTACCAAGATTTTGGCAATAACCAGAGTCTGGTTTTTACGAACTAAACGTCAAGAATCGAATTTTTGCTGGGATTTACTTTTATCTGTCCCATACATCCTTAACAATTTGCACATACGTTCTTTAACATAGTGCTCGAGTGTGTGTAAAATTAAAAAAAGCTTCACCATCTACAAATTGAGATATTCACTATATAAAATCGTAACTTTTTCTAATTTTCCATAAGAGCCTGTGTTAAAAATAGTGATTTTCAGCATGAAATATCTAGACTCCCAGATGGTAAAGCTTTCTAAAATGCAGCGCCAATCTTTATACAACATCAGATAAGCTTCATCTAATTAAAAAAAAAAATCTATAGAAAAAAAAATAAATTTCAACTGATTTCAACTTTTGTAACATTTTGAATGTTTCAGGTCGAATTTATCGTGTACAGCACGAGCCTGAAGCGAATAATCCAGCGATACGATTGCGGTGGCGGTCACCGATCCTGGGACTGCAAAGTGCTCGAAAAAAAGCTGCATTTTGCGTACATAAGGGACAAGAAGATTTACGAATCAAGGAAAAAACTTGGTAATACCGATCGACCGATCCTGGAAGGATTTCACACGAGAGAAGTTCATAGCGTCCACTTTTTCGAAACGTCCAGTCGACACGCTATTTTCGTGTCAGCGAGCGAAGATTGTACCCTGAGATTGGCGAGCGTAGTCGAAGTTAAATCGAAAGATTTGACGATGAAAAAATCCGTAAATTCGATAATGCCGAAAATCCGAAATTTTTCAATAAACACTCTGGACTCGTACGACGGTCACATTTCGAATGTGAAATCTCTGGCAATATTGAATCTGGAAAAGAACGAAAATTGGACGAAAAATCTCGTTTTTTCCGGGGGTGGAAGGGCCCAGTTGAAGATCTGGGAAATGAAGATCGCGACTGGTGGAAAATCGGTTACGAGAAACGACGTGGCCTGCAAGGAATTGTTTTCTTACATGGTGAGGGGAACGGATCTCGATCGCAGGAGAAATTGGCAGAGCGCGAGAGCGGCCTTTTTCGAAGATCCCGAAGCTCGTTTGATGGACATAAAGGCCGATTTTCATCGAGGAAACAAAAATCTCGTCGTCCTTTTCGTGGCCTGCTCCGACGGTTTCACCCGCATTTTTCTCTACGACATTTACCACAATAATTTGCAGACGAGCAACTTTGTCAATTATTGCGATCGTTGCGTTCTCAGAGTCAATCATTTTCAATTTGGGGACGAGTCGATTTTTATGACCATGTCCACCGACGGAATTGTCAGATTTTGGAGAACGAACGACGCCGTCGAAGATCTCGTTAAAAGTAAAATATCGTGTGAAATACTTAAAACTGATATCGACGCGAACAACAGTCCGTTTTCGCAAATTAAAATTCATCAATCTGGAATAAATTGCTTCGATTTACGAAAAATCGACGATTACCGATTTCTGTTGCTCACTGGAGGCGATGACAATTTGATCAGCCTCGTTGTTATCGAAATTTCGATGAAAGATTGTCAAATTTCTGCTTCGAAAGTGTCCAGTTGGAACTCTTCTTCCATTCATTCAGCACAAATTACAGGTTTCTAATTTTCAAATATTATTTTTGCTCTTTATTCGACACTTTGTCACTGTTATTCATTCAATGTTTCATTATTTGCATTTAAATTAAATTTATTTTTTATTTTTCCTTTACCATATTATTATATTATTGAATTATTTTGTAAAATCAAAAGAAATCTTGTTGAAAACTTACGGATGTTGTGTTCAAAATCGAAAAGGATGGAAAATTTTTATATTCTATTAAGTAACATCTCTAAAATGTTGTGTAAAAATTTCACGTTGACTAGGAAGCTCCTCATTAAGATATTAATTGTTAAAAATGGCTATTTTTTGTATTTTCCCATAAGAGCACATGTTTGAAATTGCAATTTTTTATAATAAATATCTCAGTAACGAGCTTACTAATTTGAGTAAAATTTTGCACTGATCTTTGTATGACGTTAAAGAAGCTTCATCTCATTTTTCAAGAAAATTGGATGACCTTGAATTTCAAATGTATTTCTTCAGTTGATTTGCAGCAACTTTTGAAAATAAATTTTTACTCTCATTTGCTCTACGAACTCAACACCTTTGATAAATGTATCATTTTTTTTTCAGGTGCTAAATTCATGGATGGAAATCGAATTCTTACTACAGGAATTGACCAACTAGTCGTTACATTCTTGTACAGTTATTCAAATGGAAGATTGACCGTTTCGAAGACAGAAGAGATAACGACGCTCGTGTCAGACGTGCAAGGAGTAGCGTTGAATAAAACAGTATTCGGGTACGACTTTTTCAAGTGATATTTTTCATATTGACTGCAAAAACCATATTTTTGTTATCTTGGTTTATTTAAATTTTATAAATTTTTAATTTTACAGAAATGACGATATTCTGGCTTGTGTGTATGGAAAAGGGATCGAAATTATGGTCGTAAGTAGTTGAAAATGGCCATAAAATATGAAATTTTGTATATAAAATAAAACAATACTGTTTACAATATGAAGAATGAATTCACTAAGCGTATTTTCAATAATGATGATCGTGAAGTATAATGTACAATCTAAAAAATTCTTTATTTTTTGCAATAAAAAAAAAAGAAAATCATTTGAATAAATTTAAAAAAAATCAATTTTTATGGCGAATTTAATTGAATAAACTTGAAAAATATAAAACGTCTTCAAGCATAATTTTTTAACTAAAGATTTAAAAACCTGTTTTAAATAAATCAACTTTTTAGTTCTAATTCTGGAATTCTCTGAACAAGTTCTTTCCAAATTTCTGTACCATCGTTCCAGGGAATTATTTCCGCTTTTGGAATTTTATCATTATTCTTATTATTGAGCATTTTCATGAGCGCATAATTGATTCGTGGGAAAGCAAAATCTTTTTCCGACAGACGAAGAGTGGGACAGATATCGTTGGAACCATCCCCGGCATAGGCAACTCTATAGAATGTTACTCCTTCTTCGGATCTGCGTTTGATATAATTTTCAAGGATGGAACCCTTGCAAATGTTTTCATTACACATTTTGCACCAATCTTGAACATGGTACATTTTTATATTGAGCAATCCTGAATCATCGAACCAAGCAGGATTCGTAAAAATTTCCTGAACTTCTTGATCGAGCTTCTGAGATTTTAGCCAGTGATTTATAAAGAACGTGTTCGAATCGCTAATTATAATTATCTCAACATTCTTTGAATACAAATTTTTCATAAGGGAAGGAAAACCAACCACAGGTGGTATCGAGCTTATTTTTTTTTCAATTTCTGTCGGTTGTATACCCTTTTTGTGTAGAAGTTGGAATATATGTTTCATGTAAACCGTCCAGCTCTTTGTTAAACGAACGTCTTTTATTTCGGCCAGAATTTTCTCAGAAAGCATACTTCGAACTTCAGTATCGGTGTTATGCTCAACGACGGTGTGATCAAAGTCAAATGCTATGAGAAGGGGCTTTGCCATCTGTGAACAAAAAGTTTTGCGTGTCGTTGGACGTATTTCATGACCAAAATATTTACAAAAAACAAAAATCAATGTAATGGGCATAGGACAAAAGAGTTGTGGACGATGTAGAATGTTGAGTGGAATGTAATATTTCTGCATTAAAGTTTCAAAGTATATTTAAAATGGTCCAATGCAATATATGCAAAGTTATTAATTGAAATTTTTTTCCAAGATAATTCATTGAAAATTTACATCAATGTTCTTTGGTGTAATATTAAAAGGTATGCCAAATTTGAAGATTCTTCACAATCTAGAAATTGAAATATTTATCGTCAAAAATTACAATTTTTAACATAATGTTTGTAATAGCGAAAATATTTGATTTTTAAGAATTAATATCTCAATTTCCAGAAAATGAATAATATTAAAAATTGGACACAAGACAAATTACATATTAATCTCAACATATACCAAATTTCATCACAAAATCTTGGATAGTCAAAAATCATCGGACCACCGAAAGTAAAAATGTTTAACAGTAAAATTAAATATAATAATTATTAATAATAATAATTATTATATAAATGTAAAATAAAAATATCGCAAAAGTACCCAAAAGTGAACAAAACGCAAAGTAAAAATGTTTAATACTAATTAACGAATAATAATTATTGTATATATGAACAATAAAAATAATTCGTCAACTTTTTACCTACATTGTTAACTAAAAAAATAAAATATAAAAATAAATAGAAGTAATACATAGAAAAAAAAACAAAACAAAAAAAAACAAAAATCAAATTTTCCAACGTGTGTTTTACAACCAAAAACGATCAAACTGTCAGTTCACGTGACAAAAAAAAATCAAAATACGTGTCGCAACGCGGGACAAAGAAAAAGATCGTGCGTATATATACGGCCCGGTTCTTTGCAAGCCGAAATTCAACGGAATATAACTTACATTTACGAAAAATTAAAAAAGAGAAAAAAATTGTTTTTTTTTGTATCGAGAATTCGTTCCGAATGGCACTCAGGCCTGCGGGAATGTCAGACGACGAGTTCGACGACGGGGACGAGTTTTTGCCGGTCAATTCGAGCGTTGGCGTAAACGACGTAAACAAACACCGAGAACCTAACCTCTCCGAAGCATTGGATTGTAATTTTTCAAATTTTATCATGTATGATTTTTTTTTGATTGAAGAAAAAGAATTGTTCGAACGATCAATGGCCTGGAAAGGAGAATGCCGTCGACGACAGAGAAATTATCGAGAAAACTGTCGCTTGTCAAGATAAAGAGGACTCAAAACGTCAGGAAGAGCAGGAGGAACAATTCAGAGTCCTCAATGCTTGCTTGAGTGGAAATTTACAAATAATAAAAGAGTACATTGAAGGTATTTGCTGTTTTTTTTCGAAAATTTTTTTCTTAAATACTTTACCACGTTCATTCTAAAGAAAAAACTGAATCGCTTGAAAATTCTGTTACAGGGTGTCATTTTTAATATACAAATTTTGTTTAGTTATATAAATTAAACATTAATTTTTCAGATGGCCACAATGTTGACGATTACTTGTACACTGGCTGGACTTTGTTGCTGTACGGAGCATCGTCTTCTCTACCGGAAGTCATTGAATTGCTCATAAAACTTGGAGCAAATCCAAATAAAAGCAAAGGTATCATTTTCAATCGTACATAAAATCATACAAAACTATTAAGAATAATATATATAAAATATACGAAAATATATATAAAATACATAAAATTATATATAAAATAAAAAAATTTTATATATATACAGCAGCATGCAAAAGGTTTGGGTCAACCTATGTTTCATGTATATTACATAGAAATACGATGGTCCAGGATATACAAAATGAGAAATGGCAATATAGTCACTTTTATTCAAAAACATCATTATAAATAGTGATGTTTCTGTCTAACAATTAATTATCCAATAATTTTTATTTAATGAGTGTGCAAAAGTATCGGACCATATACTAATGTGTATGAAAAAACAAAACTTATAATTTTAAAAATAGCAAAACATGGTTCAATTTCTTCACTAGATGAGTTAGTATTTTGTTGCCATGCCCTTGGCAGCGATCACAGCAACACATCATGCTTTTCCTGTTAGATTGCATAATTGCAATAATACGTGAACTTTTACCTATTTTAGACAATTTTAATATTATTTCTATTCTTGTGTTTCAACATGGTGACAGAACGTAAACTGATTTTTCATTATTCTTTATGTTTTGAACTAATACAAAAGAAAATGTGAACAAACCACATAACCAGAGCCAAGTGGTCCGATACTGCACAGTGACCAAACGTATGCGATATATTACACACAAACAATACGCTACACAAAAAAAATTATATACTATTCTGCTATCCATTCCATATCTTCCTTAAAAAGATGAAGAATTTCACGCATTGAATATTTTATCGAATAAATGAAGAAAAAGATTGGCTCGAAAATTTTGCACGCCACTGTATATAAAATACATAAAAGTATTAAAAAAATCTATTTACAAATATTTTTAAAAATTTACATAAAAATATATACGAAAAAATGATACATCTATAAAAATGATACAAAAATAATACTGCTAATCTATAACGATACACATTAATTTTCAAATAATTTCTATTGCTTTGCCAATGTAATTCTCAATTTCAACATTATTTTTTAAAATTAGATGGATTAACTCCACTGATGGTATTGTGCGACTCTACCAAAGGAACAGAGGAACAGTGCTTAAAATGCATTTCAATACTTTTGGAAGCAAAAGCCAATGTGAATGCGCACAACAAGAACAAGTAAAAATTATTTTCACCATAAAAAGTTACTGCTACTATAGTTAAACTTATTTATTTTATATATTTTTCAAAATATAATTTAGTTTTTGGTCATAAATTTTTTTAATATTTATTTTTTCGTAGAAAAACTGTACTGATGTTTGCTTGCACATCCAAAAATGTTCCAGTTGTGGAACAAATATTGAAACACACAAAATATATTGACGAAGTCGACAGTGATGGAAGGACGGTAAAAAAAAACATATTTCTTTTGAAAATCGTAATTTTAGACCATTTTTATCAAATAAATAATGTACTTCCATGATTATATGTTCAGTAAAAAAAAAATACAAATCAGATGAAAAAATTATTATGGATAAAGATTGATAATGAAAAATAGTGATCAATTTTTGTGCAGGCTCTTCATCATGCAGTCGCTGCGAATAAGATCGAGAATGTGAAAATTCTCCTAAAAAATGACGCTGCAACCACGATAGTCGATCGTTCAGGATTGTCAGCTGCAGATATTGCAGGAATAAAAAATTACGTGGAAATTGAAAATATTCTGTGTACAGAAAATAACTACGAGATCGAAGATTCGTGCAAAGTAAAGTATCTGAAAACTTGGAATGAAATGTTTTCGAATGATATCGGAGACGCGATCGATCGCGATGTCGCCGAAATGCTTTACGGAATGGGCCTCGACGCGTACAGATCGTGCTTCAAGGGCGTAGATTTGAAAACGTTTTTGAAACTCACCGAGGATGATCTAGAAAAGTTGGGAATGGACATCGCCATTCACAGGAAACATTTTCTCGATTATTTGCACAAATTTCATACGAAACCGTGGAGCGTGCATACCATCGGGTCTCTGAAGAAAGATTGTCGATTTGTTCAATCCTTTACGTAAGAAAAAAAAGAATTTCTTAATTTCATTTTTTTTTTAATTAACTTTTGTTGACAGAGATATACAGTAAGGGGCATTAATATCGGGACACCTGATGATTTTTAGGATATTTTTCGGCCAAATTGTCCAATTTTTTTAATTTTGAAAAAAGTACGTTCGAATAAATTTAATTAGCTTTCGAATGAATCTAGATTCATTCCGATCGGATAATTATTGTTACCGTGGCAAAGATTTTTGCATATCAATGCAAATCTGGACAAAGTGACGTTACAAAATGAGTGACGTTATGATAATGGGACGAATTTTTTAATCATTATCTATCAAAAGGTTATCACAAGAGGTTTCTAAAAATCATTGATTGATCTCGATCCGACAAATACCCTATCGATAGGTCATGATTAAAAAATTCGGCCTATTATCATACGTCCCCAATTTGATAACGTCTCTTTGTCCAGATTGGCATTGTTATACAAAAATCTTTGCAACAGGAACAATAATTATCCGATCGGAATGAATCTAGATTCATTCGAAAGCTAATTAAATTTATTCGTACGTACATTTTTGAAATTTCAAAATCGGACAATTTGACCAAAAAATATCCGAAAAATCAAGTGTCCCGATATTAATGCCCCTTACTATATATTCGTGGAAATTTTTTTTTTAATAATTCTTTCATAGAATCTTTAGATAATAAATTTAGCTTCCGTATGTTTTCGAGAAAAAATTTAATAATTTCAAATGTTTGTACGAGTGCCAAAAGTTTACGCAAATTAGAGAAAAACAATAAATTATACAATGTCGTTAACAGAAGTACAATTAAAAAATAATAAAAGACGATATGACGTGAAATTTTTTATCGCATACTTTTTTTAAACACAAATTTGTAATATCTCCATTCACAAAATATCGACGTCAACGCAGACAAAGTCGCGGGAAGATCATATAATATATATGATTATTTTTATTGAATTTTTCGACTTTTTAAAAACCTTTTGCTTTTTTTTGCAAAACATAATTTTCTTAGAATTTTTTTAAATAAAGGATTTTTACTATCTAACTTAATTTAGTAATGAAAAATGTGGCAAATTAACGATGATATTCAATTTTTAATTAACGATAAATTTCACGATTACCTTAAGGGCGCGAAACGTACGAGCCACTATAACCTGCTAGTCATTTATTAAAAATTTTAAGGACACCTGTACAAAATTTTATTTTGCGTCTGATTTTTTGTAATTTTTTACAAGTTATTGTAATTGTTCTTTTACAGATTATTCGACGGTGTCCAGCTGCTGGGGAACGTGGCGAGGCAGATAAGAGTTATTGGTTCCAGTTTCCATTTCATAAAAAATGGGCTGAGCGTAGCCCGTTCGAAGGGAAATCCGTTGACAAACGTTCAGAAAGCGGAGTACAGCTCCGAATTGTTGAAGACGGAAAAAACTTTGCTGCAACTTAAGAGAGATCTTCACCAGACGTTGAAATTCGCTAGTAAAGTCGAAAGCGCGAATCGTGAAATCGTGCCCGCCGATTACATCGGTAGCGACAAAAAAAGAAAACGGCAGTGGACCATTGTAATTAGCGTCTTGCTAATGACGGGAATGTATTTATCAAAAACATCGTTCGTACAAAGATTGTGGAACAATTGATGCCGAACACTGAGACGATATAAGTTGTCAACTGTTTAAGATTTTTTGAGACAAGAATGAAAAGGTACAAAGCAAAGTGCATTCAAACCGTATTGATAAACTAAAATTAACGAGAATTCGTTTTAATTTGAAAAAAAAATATTCTTTATTGCTAAAAAACATTTTCTTTTGCTTCATTTGTGCTTGCTAAGTTCTCGATTAATCGAACAACCAATTTACGTTAACACGAAAAGAAAGCAGATTCTTTTTTGATTAGGTTAATTTATGATTGATATACAAGATTTAATTAATTTCAAACGACGATTAAAAATCACTTAAAAAATAGAAGAAAATTTTCTCGTTTCGAGTTTATAAATAATATTCTTCCAAAATTGTATAACATTGACTCTTGATTGTATTATTTTCTTTCTTGTCCCAAAGTGATAAATTTTCGACACGTGATAAAAAAAGCCAAATTTCTTCGTATTTTTTTCACGACCTGCCTGTTCACCACTCATTATTAATTAAGATAATTAAATATGTAATAGTATATAAGTATAATAACAGATACATAAGAGACTATTTTACAAGGCAGTTCGGTGTACGTGATTTTTCATTTTTATTTCACTTCGATCTCATCAATTCGTACGTTCACCGAGACTCGCGAGCTTTGTCATCAGAGGAAACAGATGGTGGAACGTCGGTAGATTTTTTTGTCGAATGGTCGACTGATAACGTTGAAGAGATCCGCTGCTCAGGGCCAAACGTTCTCGCTCGCTCGTGTGAGTGTCCATCCACTGGGACAAACGACTCAACGACCAGCCAGCACTCTGCAAAAGGAAATGCCAAGATTTTTATTTCCAATCATACGTTCCATACTTGTATGGATGTATATACTAAGATTAGGTCGAAAATAAAGATATCTTTTTTTACATTTTTTAATTAAAAAAAGAGTATTAAAAAAAATTATAAAATATAATTAAGGTGGCTCATCAGTGACAATGCTAGTCAAAATCATAACGTCAAAAAATTTTATAAAACGTATCATAATCTTCCAAAAATACTATAGGCTACGAGGCTATTTCCAATTAAAGTCGAAATTAATGGAAAAAATGCAATCTTAATAGACACGACATTGCCTTGATGCTTTGACGTCGTCCACCTTGCTTCTTCCATTACTTGGCGGCAAGATACTACCGTGTCTCTTGATGTAAATAGAAATTATGAATTTCGATGATGTTTCCATTGATACTTTATTCATAGTTTATTATAAATAACAGTTATTATAAAATGTCATTTGATAATCTATTGATAAGGAACAGACAGCAGAACTATCCTTTTTGTTTTTGAACAATGTCGAACCCAGGATAACAAAAAAAAATAATAGTTTTTTTTTCTATATTCGCAGCTTATTTCTTTGCATTAATTTTTTAAATCAAATGACAATGTTAAATTTGCATTATTATCTTCAATACAAGTTAGCGTTGTCAAAATATTACGTTCTTACTAAAATCTTTACAGATAATCTGTACTGACAGATGCATTTTTCGCGCGTTTCGGCTCAATGTTTGATCGCACGATAATCAAAATTTTTTCTGAGACTCATGTACAGAATCGTTTTCAAATGAAATTTATAAAAAAATTCCCAGTTTATTACATATCGTTAGAAAGCTTAAGATTTTATCTTGCAGTACTCCAATTTTGAAAAAAAAATTCCCTTTTCGTCAAAACGTATCACTTCATATTCGATGAAAATATAATGAACTCCTATGAAAGCATTGTTAAAATACAAATTTTTATTGGTAATTATTGGACAGAGGGATTCTTGCAAAAATTGGGGTGATTATTTTTTTTATAGGCTTGTTATGGCTATAAAACATCATAATTATAATTATTATGGAGGCGCACAGCCATATTTCTGGGATTAAATTTTTTTCAGACAGCTATATGCAGGTTTTTTATTTTCTTATATTTACTTAAAATAGTTTAAGCAGTGCAGTCAAATCAAAAGTTTTTTTTCTTAATTTTTGAGCTTAAGTTTATTAAGAAAAGTCGATGCAAATTGATTTATGAACAATATATTCAAAATTCAAGATCATGCAAGGTGACCTGTACTCGTTATTTACCTAAGTAAATCATGAATAATAAAGTTATGAGATCTTTATAAAAAAAAAAAACTGAGGAAAACTTCTTCGAAGTACCATAAAGAATCACGCCGAAATTTCAACAAACTTCACCATCCAGAAGTCAAGATATTTAGGATTAAAAATAGCAATATTTAACACGTACTATTATGGGAGAGCACAGAAAATCATGATTTTTAACAATGAATATCTCGATATCTGCATGATGAAACCTTTTAAAATTTGATACACGTATGTAGATCATATCAAAGAAGCTTTGCACAAATTTTCAATGAAATCTCATAACTATTATTTAGTGCTAGAACTACCTTAATTAATACTTTGTCTGTACATATTTGACAATTTCAAGTCACTTGGAAACTTAGAGAGAGTATTCTGTTATTGTACGTATATTTACATTATTCCAAGTCACTTGGAAACTGACAGTTTAGTGTCAATTACGTTCTGTTATAAAAAAATTTTTGTGTGGATAAAAAAGATCATGCGCCATCATAATATTATTTTATGTTTTCTACTCATGTGTAATTGAATTAAAAATAATCAGCCTGATTTTTGCAATAGCCCCTCTGTCCAATAATTATCTTTTTATAATTTTTCTGACAACTGACTCTAAAATTTCCAAGGTTTGTATATCATAAATAATTCAAAATTTTATCTATATCTCCCGTTTTTTAATTATTTGATGAGCCACCTTAAAAAGTAGGATAGTTGAAAATATTATAAATATTCGAATAAAATTTGGCAAGTAGACGAAATATTCTTAAAAATGAATGTAACGCAGAGAGTGCGTAAAAGGTGAAATTGAAAAAGAAAAACCTGATGAGGCGATTGCAATTCTGGCGGAGCTCCGGAAAATAAGTGCAACAGAACCAGCGAAGAGGGAACAGCTCCCTCGCCCTCGACCTCAAGAACTTTTTCGACCATCTCCTCTGGACTGAGAGGGAGAAGAACTTTGAGAGCCCTCAGAGTTCTGTACTGTTGTTGCTCCAACGAGCCGAGCTGACCGCCACGACAGAGGGGAGACAACGCGACTTCCATTTGCGTGAAATCGGCGATGAGCTTCGTCCTTCCATAATCCGTGAGTGGCCTTATCAAACAGGCGTGGCGAACAAAAAGCTCGATACACCTCGAAGCGACCGTCCTGCAACTGTATTGAAAAATAATTCATTTTTCTCCAGGCTAATAACACAAAAATCTGAAAATTGTCCTTCAAATTAATAAAAATCATTAGAAATAAGTAAAAAATACATGTCTCTTAAGAATTACACGAATAAATATTTCTGTAAACTGTTTATATCGGTATTAACATCCTGAACGAATTTAAAAAAAATATTTATCCCTCTGAATTTGAGATATTTCGAATAGTTGACTCTATTGACACAAACTCATTGAAAATGTCACATTTTTTGTGAGAATACTGATTTAGTTCTTACGGGTTTTTTTTATAAAATTATTGATTGTATATACGTTTCAAAAACTTGAGAAAAAATTAAAATAGATATATTAAAAATATCACATTTTTCGTGAGAATCCTGATTTAGTTCTTACGGTTTTCCATAAAACTATTGATTGCACATACATACGTTTCAAATATTTGAGAAAAAATAAAAATACATATATTAAAAATATGACATTTTTCGTAAGAATTCTGATTTAGTTGTTGCAGTTATTTAACTACAGGATTATAGATACATACAGAAGAAGTAAAAAATTTTTGATCATCAAGATTAGAAAATGTAGCTGATGAAATATCAAATTTTCTATAAAATGGTACATATTATTATAGTAGATTTTTTGTATTTTTTTTATGATCAACGTATTAAATTTTTGAGCCTTCTCGTTTATCTTAAATATACAAAGATAATTGCCTTATAATTATAAAAATTGATTAAAAAATAGCAACATTTTCAAGAAATTTTTATCTTATTTCCTTATTTTTCGAAATATTATCATCAAACTTCATCGAATTTTAAATCATGAATAATAATAATGTACGAGGAAAAAAAATCCTTCCAATTCTCAATATACAAAAAAAAATTTGTAAATATTACCATTCTGCAACGACAGCTTGATTTTTGTAAGGAGCGAGAAAGGTCGTTACGGATCTCAAGATAAACCCTTGTAATTCTCGCATATACAGAGAACAACCGATTTCACGACCCAGTGGACTCGACAGCCTGAAAAATGGAACGATAAACAGAGTTAGTAAAAAAAAAGCTAAAACATAAGTTAGTACATAAATTAACATCTATTAATAATATTATACAAAAATCTTATTAAATCTTATTATAATAAATAAATAAATAAATAATCTTATTAAAATAAAAATTAAACGCTGTTCGTTGGTCAGTGCATCACTTGAGAACTTTCGAAACTTTTTCTAAACTTTCATAATAGTCCGAAACAGGTTCTTATGAGGAAAAATGAAAAAATTCCCTTTTTCCCATAGAAAAATAAATTTTCTTTGAAAATGTTTGCTATTTCAAAATGTGGAAATAGGTGAAACTTGCAAACCACCCCTTGGAGGGCCCATTTTTAGGAGTGAATTTCACCCCTTAGAAACGTTTATACGCAGATTAAAAAAAACGTGTCTCTTAGATTTTTATGGAGAATAACATATTCAAGTTTCATCAAAATCGGAGGACGACTCCGGAGACTCTTTCCTCGTAAGTATAGTAAAAAACGGTAGGACACCACAGACTCATGTGTGTATAGGCAGGTGCGCAAATTGTACTGTGTCTACGTAGGGCTAATTTACATTTAATTGACAATAATAAATTAATAATTGAATAAATTATTAATAAATTATTA
>JAPYYW010001709.1:0-26237 GCA_030522545.1 Cremastinae sp. A BG-2022a
TTCTAACTTAATTTTCATCAATTTTTTATTTTTTTGTCACTTATTATGACAATGATTTCATTCGTTCACGCAAAATACCATTGAATTACATTTTTTTCATCTTTATTTTCCTTGTTTTGTGATTTTATCATTGTAATTATTTATTTTGTCAGGCTTCTAACTTAATTTTCATCAATTTTTTATTTCTTTATTACTTATTATGACAATTATTTCATTCGTTCACGCAAAATACCATTGAATTACATTTTTTTTTCTTTATTTTCCCTGTTTTGTGATTTTATCATTGTAATTATTAATTTTGTCAGGCTTCTAACTTAATTTTCATCAATTTTTTGATTTTTTTGTCACATACTAGGACAATTATTTTATTCGTTCATGCAAAATACCATTAAATTATATTTTTTTAATATTTATTTTCCTTATTTTATAATTTTATAATTGCAATCCTTAATTTTGTCACGCTCTTTAATTAATTTTAATCAATTTTTTTATTTTTTTATCTCATATTATGACAATGATTTCATTCGTTCATGCAAAATACCAATAAATTACATTTTTTTAATCATTATTTTCCTTATTTTGTAATTTTAAAATTGCAATTCTTAATTTTGTCACACTTCTAACTTGTATTCATCAATTTTTTATTTTTGTAATCCCATATTATAACAATAATTTCATTCGTTCATGTAAGATACTACATTAAATTACATTTTTTTCTTTATTTTCCTTATTTTGTATAATTTTATAATTAAAATCCTCAATTTTGTCACGCTCTTTACTTATAATTTCCATCAATTTTTTTTTAATTACATATGACGACAACGATTTCATTAGTTCGTGTAAAAATTTATGACACGTGAACAATTATTGACGAATGCGTGTAAACGTGGGTGCGAGACGAAGAAAAAAAAAGGAAAATAAATACTCCCTTTCTGACGCTCCGCGTGACCTTTTTTCCATGGAGGTCGCGTTATTTTCCCTCGTTTATCTGTTTTTCTTTTTTTAAGAAGAAAAGCCTCCTTTTATAGGTGTAAATGAATTCTGCGTGTTTTCTCTGACACCCCACCCCGTTTTTACTCATTCTACAAAAAAAAAAAATAACGCTACACGAAGAAAAAGGGAACGTCACGATCGTTTGAAAATTATTTTCGTCCCTCTGGCTCGTTAAAGATTTTTCCTACCCGAGCTTTTCCCTTATTTTCCTTCATTTTTTTTCTCCCTTCCCCCGATTTTCTCTCTCTCGTCCATCAAAATCTTGTTATCAATTTTTTATTTATTTATTTATCTTCTTCCTCGAGGGAAGGAAACCATTTTTTTCCTCTCACAAATTTATTTCGTCCCGTCATTCCCGGAATGAGATAGCGACGATAAAGGAACGAGGCCAGAAATAATATCCGAAAAATCGAAAATATTCAACGAGACTCTTTATCAGCATCCTGTTAGTTTTTAAAAATTCATTTAATCGTAATTATTCAGTCACTTCCTCGGAGATTGTCTTCTCGTTGCACAAGCAAATTTAATCATTTATTTAATATCGAGAAATATTTCAAATGAATTATTTTATAATTTAAGGTATTCCTTGCACAAAATTAATATCTTTTTAATGGCATAATTCTTTTTTAAATCATTAAAAGTAAATTTTTTTTAAACGGTTTGTAAAAAAAGATATAGGTTATATTTCAAATAAATTATTTTAAAATTTAAGGTATTCCTTGCACGAAATAAATATCTTTAGAATGACCTAATTATTTTTTAAATGTTTAAAAATAAACTTTTTTAAACGTTTTGAAAAAAGAAGAAGATAGGTTTTAACACAGGCATTTTTTGTTTTGAAATTACAATTTTTAGCATTTGTATTAATAAAAGATACATCTCTCCTATACTACAATTGAAAAATTTAAATCTTTATTATCTTCAAATAATGGATAAAAATTATATTGATTTTTACGTAAGATAATTATTTATTTGAAAGAATTGTTTGGATAATTTTATAATAATTAAAAAATAAACATAAAATCATGTTTAATTTTAGATATTTGGATGCAATATCTATAATTATCAATAATTTATATTCATTTTTATGTATTTCAACATTTATTTTAATAATTATTTTAAAAAGTTTGTCAAGGGCCCTCGTTTTGCCCCTGCAAAAACCACCCCTACGTGCAAGGAATATTAAATTCTTTGTTAAACCTTAAATTAAATTTGCATTAAATTAATAAAATTAAATTTTATTAAACCTTAAATATTCAGCCCGTAAAAATAAAAATAAAAACACGATGATGGTTGTGATAAATGAAATAATAAAAAATCGAATGATACGTCTGGTGATAAGTCCACGTCTCATCGTATATATAAAAATAAACGTTAATTTCGTCGACGTACGTGCGGGACGACACAGCACGTTCACGACCGCGTGCACAAGGTAAACGTCCCAATAGTTGGACAGCTAAAGGTTTTCACACTTTGTTTCTAATTAAAAAATATTTAAACAAAAAAAAATTTCCTTCAAATTCACATCTCGACTATTTTCTAATATTTTAGTGATCCAAAATGCATTTTATGTGTTAATTTTAGATAATATTTTTAGTAAATAAATACTTGAATGTTTGAATATGTAGAATGTCCCAATAGTTGGACAGAAAATCAGAAAAAAAAATTCAGAAAACAGAAAAAGTTATGAAAAATAAACTTCATTGAATATGAAAAATAATCTATATGATTTTATTGATAAAAAAATAATAGAAATATTAAAAATAATATAGCAAAAATTTTCCAATTATTGGGACGTTTACCTTATTAGATTTTAGTGTATTCGATGCTGTCGCTCGCGTGCGCGTACATTCGCACGCGGCCAACCGCCCGACAATTCTCGTCACGTTGCCCATTCCTCATATCGTTTATTTCTTTCTCTCCCGCCTCAATTTCCTCTCCGAACCTTACCGGAGACAAATCAAAGACGTCATTATTTTCTAATTAGTATTGTATGCGCACACAAATAGCTCTCTCTCTCTCTCTCTCTCTTTCTTTTTTTGTTATTGTGTATATATTATTTTTTCGTCACCGACTATTATAAAATTATCATTTTGAATAAATATTATATTTGAGGCAGTTCGATAGCTGAGTGTACTGAGAGAAATTACGATAGTAGATTTTACCATAAAGTGACAACTATGCTGATTATTTTATAACATTAATATATATTAATATTTGTATCGTAATAAAAAGTATATATTTGGGATAGAATGTGTTTATAAAATATAATTAGTTCCATAATATTTGATATAGTTGTCACTCGTGCTATAGTAAAATTTAGCATTCTTTTCTCTCAGTGTGTCGTTTAAAAAAGGGACCACTCTCCTTCACGAAAAAGTATAGTGGCCATAAAAAGGTAGAAGATTACGAATTTTTGAAAATATTTTCAATAATCATAAAAGAAAAATGATTATGATATTTTAATTGAATTTTTCTCACTTTTACTGAACATCGAGAGTGTCAAATTTTATCCAAAATTGAAAAAAAATGGAAAATTTTCCACTACAATGATTTTTATCTCAATAACTGGACGATATATCGTGCTGACTTTTTTCATATAACTTCTGTAGGTGGTACTCAAACATTTTCAATTTTTTCGTAATTTTCTCAAATGTCGTTTTCAAGTTATTTTTATAGATAATTTTTTATGACGTTTCCATGGAGAATTCGTTAATCTCAAATTTTTCTCATTCATTCGAATGAATGAATATTTTCATTAGTTTTGTTCTCTTTTTCTACAAAACATACAAATTTTTTCCAAAATTGAGAAAAAATGAAAAACTTCCACTACAATGATTTTTATCTCAATAACTACTGGACGGTATACCATACTGACTTTTTTCATATAACTTCTGTAGGTGATATTTTGACATTTTCAATTTTTTCATAATTTTCTCAATGTCGTTTTCAAGTTATTTTTAAAGATAATTTTTTATGACGTTTCCATGGGGAATTCGTTAATCTCAAATTTTTCTCATTCATTCGAATGAATGAATATTTTCATTAGATTTCTTCTTTTTTTCTACAAAACATACAAATTTTTCAAAAATTTTCTCAAATAAACATTATTTGCTATCGAACTACCTTAAAAAATGATTGGAGAACAGCAACAAACAAACAAAAATGACAATGGCATACATTTGTTTTTTTTATACAGAATAAAGTTCAGTATATTTGTCACTTATTATTTTTTTTTATTGTCGGAGCTTAAATAGTCGCGCTTGCACGGTGCTTAACCTTGCCCCGAGCATCGGTCTTGCAAATTTGCTCTGTCGCGATGAGAGTTCACTTTGCGAACGAATTTGAATTAACCAGCAGCAGCCAGAGAGGCACCAGATGAAAAGAAAGAACACCTTCGTCTTGTAAAACACATATAAACACACAGTGTACCTTTAAGAAATTTCTTCCTCCCTTTCATTCTCATCTCGCGAGTTAAGAGAGACCCGAGGAGGGAAAATTGAGAGAAGATTCTATACGAATTCTTAATTAGCATCTGTTGTTTCTCTCATTAAACTTTTTCACACTTTCATTTCATTTTTTTTTTTCAAAATCCAGGGATTCGAATTAAATTATGTTATTCTTGAAAATGATATTATTAAGCGAAAAATTTAAATTTATAATTTTATTGCTTCACACCTTTATCACATTTTAACGTCATTATCATATTGTATACACGATTTTTGTTATTTAGTAAATTACAATTAAATTTAGTTAAGGTAATTTATAATATGAAAAATTGTTTTAAAATTTAAAAAAAATCATATTTAATTAGTGGAATTTTAAAAATCGTTGAAATGAGAAAAGAAAAAGGAGTGTAAAGTTGAGTGAAATTTAAGCAATAAGTAGTGAGAGTCGCTTTGTGGCCAGCCATTATTATTGCACCTGTTTTTAAAATATTCTGCTGTTTGCGATGTAATGGATGTTTTTTTTTTGTAAAAATCGATGGAGCATTTTTCCTTTCGACAGTAATTTTTGTATCCCTCGAAGAACTGAAATTAAACTTTGAGAGACTTTTTACCAATTATTTTAGCCGCCATATTTAAATTTATATATTTACGCAAATATCTCGAAAACCTTTGATCGCACGTAAAAAATGTGTATAGAACTTTTCTTGTAGAAAATTTAATTATCTACTTCTTTCTAACACAGTTTTTTTTCTGATGTAAAATGCATATTTCGAAATATGCAAATAGACTTATTTACTTAAAAGATACATTAATTATTACGTAACTAAATATTAGCATAAATACTAATTTCAATATATCATCTAAAATAATTACTAAAAATTCTCTCAAACTTGAATTTCAGTTCTTTAAGCGACAGAATAAAATTACTATCAAAAGGAAAAATGTTTGTGCGATTTTGACAAAAAATGGCGATTTTTGAGCTACTTTTAAATGTGCAACGCTTGAAAATTGTATTTTTTCCTAATTTATTTCTCTCCTTTCCTCTCTCGTTGATTTTTTTAAATTTCTTTTTACTACTCTCGTCCTTTTTCACTCTCACATCCTTGGCGCGCTCTTCTCGTTCGGCGAGACAGTGGGCAAGCGTTTTCATTGGCTTCCATCTGGCGAGAGAAGCGAAATAATAAGCTGCGACGCAGCGCGCGCCGCAGTGCTGCTGCTGAATTTTCTTCTTCTTCCCTTATTTTTTTTCTCTCTCGGTTCTACACTTTTTTTCGCTCTACTTCGTCTATATGCATTCCTCATTCGCCTACACTGAGAAAAAAGTTTGGTGGAATCAACTAAAAGGGCGGTCACGAAGGGCGAAAGAAATATTTAGTTAAGGGAGGTATTATCTTTTCTCACGTGAAAATTATTTTCCAACTTTTTTCACTAAAATTTGGCACACATTGAGATTAATGTGATATTTAGCTTGTGTCGAAATTTCAATAATTTCCACCGTCTGCAAATCAAGATATTTATCTTTGAAAATCGAATTTTTTTGTGACTTCTTATAAGACCCCGTGTTAAAAGTTACTATTTTGCACAATTAATATCTCGACATCTGGACGGTAAAGCTTCCTAAAATTTTCAACACATTTTAATATGACATTAAAGAACTTAAATATTAATTTTCGTCAGATTAACTTGGAAATAATTTCGCATAATGATTTTTGCTTCAACTCTACACGTAAGACGAATGTGCGATACTTTAATATTATTACGATTTTTTTATATTATTCGCTTGCTAGAAATTGAGATATTAATTCTTAAAAATGAGAAATTTTAGCTATCTCTCGTAAGCCTTGTGTTAAAAGTCGTGATTTTTGACGATAAATATTTCGATTTCTAGATAGAGAAGAATCTTTAAATTTGGCATACTTTCTAATATTACACCAAGAACGTTAATACTAATTTTGAATCAAATATCTTGGAAAAAATGTCGATCAATAATTTTGTCTTTAAATTGTATGCTTAACCTAGAAGTATGAACACGTCCATCATCGAACCACCTTAACATGGTATTTATTTAATTCAACTAAATTTTTATTTCTGTGCCTTTTGTTTTACACATGGAAATAAATGTTTGGTTGAATCAAAAAAATATCATGTTAAATTAACTTAATATTTATTTCCCCCTCCGTGACCGCTCGTTTAGTTGATTCAACCAAACTTTTTTCTCAGCGTACCCAGATTCCGCTACTTTTCTCGAAAGCCTGGAAGAAAAACGACGAGGGCGTGAGACTCCTACCCGCGTTAGCTCATCAATAATCTAGTAAAATTAGCTAAAAAAATTACCATTTTTTTGGAAAAATCGTGATCCATTTTTCCCTCTAACAATAAATTTCTTTAATCCCTTAAGAGAAGGTCGTGCTGTGGTGAGATAGTTATTAGATAAAAATCTTTAAAAAATATATGTCGAAAATACTTTATCGTAAAAAAAAATTTATAGCAAAAATTCATTTTCGTATACTTTCGCCAATATCTCCTTAAAGAATTAAAATCCAAGTTTGAGAGAGCTTTTGGTAATTTTATTTTAGTCGTTATATCGAAATCTTTATTTATATCGTCGAGCTTTTCTCCCCCATTAGTCTTTATACGTCCCTGCGCACACGTTATATGGAAACATTAGCAATTTATTCGTACACTCGGTGCTTTCGCGTGATAATAGAGAGCGAGAGAAAGAGATAGAAAAGTACAAAACTTTAGTGACTGAAAAGAAAAAAAAACGACTCGTCGATACACTGTCGACTTGCACTCATTTAAAAATGAAGAAGGAAAAGTTTTATTTTATCATTCGCATTGTTAAACTTCCAACAATTCGTTAAATTTTAACAAAATTGTGACAAATATTCAATTTTTCATTCAATTACGAGCTTCTGATAGCTATATTTATTTTTAAGTACTCGTTCCTATTAAATTACGATTATAATTATATAGGCAGCACTCTACACGTATTTATTTATTTATTTATTACGTATAAGGTAAATATTCCAATAGTTGGACATTTTTGCTACACTATTTTTAATATTTGAATTATTTATTTCTCAATAAAATCGTATGGATTATTTTTCATATATATACAATGAAGTTTATTTTTCATAGCGTTAATTTATTGAAACAAGCTCGGTCAACCCTTGAGACAGGGTTATATAGTTTTTGTACAATTATTGGAACATTTTACATATTCAAACGTTCAAGCGTTTATTTACTAGAAACATTGTTTAAAATTAACACATAAAATGAATTTTGGATCGGTAAAATATTAAAAAATAATTTACATACGAATTTGAAGCAAATTTTTTTGTTTAAATATTTTTTAAATAGAAATAAATTGTGAAAACCCTTGACTGTCCAACTATTGGGACGTTTACCCTTTAGTTGTAAACGTGAAAAACGATCAATTTAGTAGCTACGAAATGTTTTATTTTTGTGACATAATTGGCGTAACACGACGTTAAATGAAAATGAGATTTTCCAAGTCTTGCGCCGGGGCGGGGGGGGGAGAGAAAAACCAGAGCGTTTGCGGAAGCAAAAAAGTCTCCTCGTTCTATTTTCTTGTCTGTTCGCTCCGCGCTTTTATTTTTTCCCTCTTTATCGAGTATCAGGTATTGGCAAATTTATCTACATTGACGGGATGCGTCCGGTTTGCTTAACTTTGCTCCGCTTCCTTTTTTTTCCCCCTCCCCGCTCTCGCGCATTTATTTATTCTCCTCCGTGTTCCTCCACTTTTTTTCTTTCCTCTATCGAACGAGAAAACTCTTGTTGCTCGTCGAGAGATTGTTTTCGCTCCCTCTCTCTCTCCTTCATTCCATTTTTTCTCTTTATTTTTTTTTTTCGAATATAGAACGTGTCAAAATTAATTGAAAAAAAAAGAAAAAAATTATTGTGATAGTGCGACCACGCGATAAAAAAAAATGTTTAGTTAAAAAATCAATGAAAGAGGAAGAATGAAGATTAAAAGAGTGAGAGGGGGAGAGGGAGAGAGAGGGGAAGGAGGGGAGTTGCGTTTCAATTCGGAAACGATCGTTGGGAATGTTTATATAATTCGAGGCCTGGGAGAATCGGGTTATTTCGACGAATAAAAGGAATTCGGCGCTCTAATCTCAAATCCGGAGAGTCCGAGTGCGAGACAGAGGAGGAGAAAATTAGTTTTAGACACCTTTACCCGGCGAATCTTATGCTATTATTGTAGAGACGAATAAATTTTCTCGAATCGGATTCGAGACAGAACGCGAGCTTATTCAGCCTCGCTCTTCCCGCGGAATCAATTATTTATTTCTCGAATTTACTTTCTTATTATGAAAATTTCTTATATTTTAAAAATTTCTTATAAATTTATTGTATATGAGTTGTTCCACACTGTTTCGACCACTTTTAGACCTGACCCCTTTCGATTTTGCTGATACTTTTTTATCATTTTCTATCCTATTGAAAACCTCTCTGAGAATTTTTTCAGATTTTTTCACCCAATCCAAAAAAAGTTATGAATTAAAAAAAAATGCTCTTTTTTTTCAAATAGCCATAACTTTTTAAAAAATTGAGTTATCGGGACGTTTTTTTTTAATTTTCGTAATTAGATGTACTTTTTAATAAAAAATAGATCAAAATTATTCATACCTATCTTCATGGATTTTTTTTTGAGTTTTTTGAAAAAAAAAAAATTTCTCGATGATTACCATTTTTAATTATTTTTTTTCTATTTTTTATTAAAAAAAACTTCGACATTTTTTACGAACCCTCTTTTTCTAAATTATTGATAAACGACATGCACGAAATGAATTTTGTCTCTCGGATTTTATCGGCCCGATTCGAAACGAGATAATAATCGTATCAGCAATTTCGTTCGAGATTCATTTTTTTTTCTTCCCGCGGTTGTCGTCGTCGTCGTCATTCCGATGTCGCTTCGCCAGCACGAAAATTCTTTGCTCGCACACGAAACATTCGTGTTTGGACCTCGCGCCAACTGTCATATTTAATTATAATTATCGTCGCGCACGCGACACGTATTTGTTTCTACTGATAATGTAACATCAATTCTAATGCTCTCTTTTTTTTCTCCCTCTCTCTCTCTCTCTCTCTAACAATACATTTTTTGAGGTAGGAGTCGCGTGACAGTCTATTCAAAATTTTGGCTGTACGTGTCAACTAAATGTTGAATTATCACTTTAATTTATTTGAGACAGAATTTTTCCAAAATTTCTACTGATTTTTTTTTTGACGTTGTATTAACATGTGTGCAAAATTTAAAGAGGATAAATAAATTTAAATTTAAATTTACTAATTAAATTTACTAATTTACTAATTTACTGTTGACACGTGCCCTTATGGGAAGGTACAAAAAAAGCAATTTGTAACAATTAATATCTCAATGAGGAGCTTCCTAATCGTCTTTAAATTTTAACACAACCTTTTAGAGACGTTCCTTAATAACATGTAAAATTTTCAAAATTTTTCCATCATTTTAAATGTTTAACGCAACATCCTTAAATATATTTTGTTGCTATTGTTTGTTCGATTTGGAGCATGCACGCGTGTCTCTCTTGCAGTCTTTGATTAAAAATTCCGCAAAGGATAATGAGAAACGATGCACATGTGTCGCGATAAAGGTTAGCGAGAGAGAAAGAGGAATGAAAATAAAAGAAAAAAAAACAAGTGAAAGAAAAAAGTAAATTGTTCCGTACGAGCCCTAAGCGGATCTTCTAAATAGCATAAGCTACGACCTGTCGTCGTCGCAGTAGTCGTCGTCTCCCTCGCACTTACAATTACCTTGATATCTTCGTCCCCCCCTCTCCTTTCTCTCTCTCTCTCTCTCACCCATCCATCGAACAGGGGACGCCTCTCTCTGTAGAACACTCTTTTTCTATCCTCTCGTCGTTACAGGCTCTAAAGTTTATTCTTAGTTCGATCGTTAGCTCGAAAGTTATCGCGGAATAATGAAAATAAAAAAAGAAGCAGAGGAGAAGACGAAAGAGAGAAAGAAATGAAAAAAAAGGTATACGATACAAGAAATAAAGCATCATCGAAAATAAAAAAGAATCTCGATAAAATATATATATAGATTTAAAACAAAAAAAATAGAACAAGAAACAAAAGATATGAACGATCTTGAGAAAATATTTATAGTTATAGATTTATTTATTATTTTTTGTTTTTTGTTTTTTCTTTATTTTTTTGTTTTTATTATTAATTTTTTTGTCAAATACCAGTATAAAAATGAGAAGAATCGTTACTGCGTGGTAAACATTGCGGAACATGTGCCTGCCCATTGCCTGGCTGGCCACGATGAGAATCGCTCTCTTTCAATCCCCCGGATCGATCTTTGCGCGCTTTCGCCGGTGTAAGCTCTCGCTTATATTCTTCCTTCGTTTCCCCACGCTCTACCTGTCTCCTTTTTTCCGAAGCAGCTCTTGTCGTCGCCGCCACCAATTACCATCCGTTGGGGCGAGGTCGTTCTCGAGAAGCTCCAATTTCAACCCTCGGTAAGGTAGAAAGTCGACTCGGACAATCCAATCGTCGTTCAATACGTTTTTTTATTATACACTTTATAATAATTATTATTATCATTGCAAATATTAATAACTATCAACACAGCCAGAAAAAAAATCATCAAGAGACACGGTAGTGTCTTGACGCCAAGTAATGAAAGAAGCAAGATTTTTTTTTCATGCAACACGAACACACGAAGAATTTCACGTGGGTCGATAAGAGTGCGGTTTACTTTTTTTTCATTGCCGACGGTGAAACAAGTAAATCGTCAACTTGCCAACTTGTGATAACTCACAAGTCACGGTTTTTCGTGAAATAATATTTATGAATTATAATTTAGCCTTGCAACAATTAGTACATTTTTTTTCTATATTGAAATAATTAGTGAAAATTGTAGGTGTGTTTTCAACTGTTCATTATTATCATTGCTATTATTCTTTTATTATTTTATTCCACGAGGGAACCGCTTTATTATTGTCACCAACGCGATGTTAATTTATCAAAAAAAAAGAAGTAAAATGGAAATAACTCGCTATTTTAGTCGCTGGCCTGTGCGTAATTTTTTCTGCGTCGTGTTTCACACTCTTTTTCTCTCGTTTTATTCTATACACATATAGCCTTCTCGAATTAATTAAAATGCAGAGGTTTGTCCTTTACGGAGGAACGACGCTCCGCGTAATTAACACGGAGAAAAAAGCTTCGCGTGCTTTCGTGTAGTATACCTTTTTTCCCCTCTGTACACTCTCCGGATACTGTTTTCACGTGCAAATACTCCTTTATTCGTAAATCCCCGTTAAATTAATTCAAATAGAAACATGTCGCGATCCTTGTACTCGAATCGTACATTTTTTTGTCAGATTATTTCAGATTTATTCAGATTTACGTGCTGAATCCTTATTTAATTAAATGACGAGTATTTTCATCATTTATACCGTTAGTATTTTTCAAATCATTTTTAGTTACACATCTTACAAATGAGAGCCAGTCGATGCCAACTATTTCATATACAGTCTGTATATAAACGATTTCATCTCAATTCAATGATTTGACAATGACCCTTTTTTAATATTTTATTCTATATATAGATGCTAAATAAAGTGTCTATGTATGCAAAATTTTTAGCCCTTTATCTATTTTCAACCATTTTATTTTTCACTATTTGCATTTATTTTTGCTTTCGTGGTCAGCACAGTGGTTTTTTTTTCGAAGAGATGCTCTCGAGTTACAGAGAATTCGGAAAAACCCTCGATGCTCCCACGGACTCGTGCACTAACATTTTTCGCGATCCTTAATAAATAGAAAACTGTTGGAATATTTATTGGAAGGTTTTCAATATTGTCTTTGGAAAAAAAATATCGTGTAAAAATTTCTTTATTTTAAAGCTATATTAGATTGAAAAAAAAATTCAATTTAATTCACTTCATATTTAATTAAAAAATAAAAAAACTCAATTTAATTCACTTCATATTTAATTCACTTCATATTAACTCTTTCGTATTTGATAGAATATTGCTGAAAATGACACTCGAAATATCCTGGTTGACTGTCACTAAACACTTTTCGACACCGAATCACTTTTTGAGAAACTTGTCTCATCCCGATGCTGGCTAACGACCTACTAATTTGAAACCGAACCGCAAAATTATAATTTTCAATATTCCTCGATTGGTGATTGGTCAAGGTGCCTCGACCAATCACGATTTTTCAAAAATTGAAACATTTTTTGAATGTTGATTGGTCGAGTTACCTCGGCCAATCAACATTCGACAAATTTTTAAGATTCGAATTTTCGGTTCGGTTTCAAATTAGTAGGTCACCAGCCAGCATCGGGGTGAGACAAGTTTCTCATAAGCAGTTCGTTTTCGAAAAGCGTTTAGTAATTACAGTTTCAGTAATAATTAATCACATATATACGACAATTTGATTGCATTTTTAATTTTTTAAATATAATTTCGTTTCGAAATAAATAAATCTCTATATGGTTTTCACGAAGAGTATATAATACAATAAATAAAAGTGTTTTATGGTGTAAAAACAGTTCGGGTATTGTGAGGATTATTTGAACGAAACGGATTATTCATGGCAATATTCTCATCATTTTTATCATTCATCGGATCTTACGATCTCAAAATTTCCAGTGACCATATCTTTCCTTATTCTCCACCAAGTCGTCGTTACAACAAATGATCCCAAAAAATTTTTTCAAGGTCAAATAAATTATTTTAACATCTTGTTAATTATTTCTAAAGCAATAAATTGAAATTTTTTAATAAATGAATAAAAATTACTTTACTGTTCACATAATTTTTTTCATATAGCGCAGCTGTTATATATGAATGATGATATCATGATTCATTATTTTACTTACATGCATCATTTAATAAACAATTATTGTTCAATATGAATTCTTGGATTTCATCACGAATATAATGATCTTTTTCGTCATTTACGAGAATTTTCCGATTAAATAAAATTTTTGAATTTTTTTTTTTGATTTCATGACCTTATTAGATCGGAAATTTCTCGTAGATAACGAAAATGATACTTATATAGGGCTCAAATCAAGAATTCATGATGAAAAATTGAAAAAACTCGTTCAAAAGTCAGTTTTTTCGATTTTTCATCATGAATTCTTGGATTGAGGACAATATTCCATCGAAAATTTCCCTTAGATAACAAAAATACTGCTTATTCGAGACAAAATCTCCAAATTCACACTAAAAAAATTCAAAAAACGATCAAAAAATCAGTTTTTTGGTAATTTCAATATGAATGAAGCCTTTGGGGCCCTATTAAGAACGCGAATTATATGTCATAGGAAAAAATATGACAAAATTTGTGATGAAATAGTTTCCAAGCGATGGAAACATACATGCATATTTGGATTTGAGGAATATTATACGGTGGAGGTAGAGAACGTTAGGTCACTCCTTATTATTATTGGAATGGGTATATATCGCGCGAGAAAGGGTTTACTGGCAAGCGGAAAGAGGCGTGACAGCAAGGGCCGAGCAGAGCGAGCACGCCACACACATGTTGACAAACTGCGCTCGCAGCAAACTCGGCTCTCCCAATAATTCGTTAATTAGCAAACTAGCTACCATGCGGAACGATCATTAATCCATGCGCGGACGTTCGTGACTCATCGCACACGTCCGGATTGACAAATAAACAAATACAGTGCGTGTCTCTTCAAAATTTTTCTACTGTAAAAGAAGCAATCGAGTTAGCATACTTTTAAGGTATTTCGATAACAAAAATTGTTTATTTAAGAAAATTTCGAAAAAATTGTACGTTTTGTAGAAAAAGAAAACAAAAATCGAGTGAAAAAAGAGTTGAATAATTGTATCGTTTAGTTTTTGAGATATTTGAAGTTGAAGCTTAGTGATTTCTCCATCGAAACTTCACAAAGAAATTATATATATAAATAACCCGAAAATGACATTTAAGAAAATTGTGAAAAAATTAAAAATGTTAGAGTAATACCTGCAAAAGTTATATTAAAAAAGTCAGCATAATATACCGTCCAGTTTTTGAGAATAAAATCATTGTGAAAATTTTCCATTTTTTCCATTTTGGAAAAAATTTGACACTCTCGAATTTCAGTTCCATTGAAGAAAATTCAATAAATATAGCATAATTATGTCCCTTCTACATGATTACTGACAATCTGTTCCAAAAATTCGTATTATTTTACCTTTTTATGGACATTACTTTTTCGTGAAGGGGAGCGACCCCTTTTTTTACTGCACTTAAAACTATCTAACTACCTTCAAAAATTGTACAAAAAGAATTGTTAAAAATAGTACTTTTCCTTCATTCGAAAAAAAAAATAAACTGCTGAAAGGATCAAATGTAGAAAAATTTGAAAGAAAGTTGAAACAATGTGAGAAAATTACGAGCTAGTTTCAGAGAAAACGTCGTGTCCATTAAAGGGTGATTGGAGGCCTCGTTAACGCCGAAATTTTCTCGAATTGATTTCCTTCGATACCAGAGGGGAAAAGATTTGCCTTATATATTCTCGCTACACTGCCATGTATCTCGGAAAAGTTTCCCTCGTGATTGACCAATTTATGTATATACGCAACACTCGCGATGTATAATTATATAAAAACAATGTGCTCGAACGTTCGAAGATGAAAAAACAAAAGTTTTAATTTTAGCTTATTCATTTTATAAATTCTTCTTTTGTACCCATCGTGTATTGTCGTTTTTTTTTTAATTTTCTTTTAATTTAATAATTTTATATAGGCCTTGACGATTATTTTTTGATTATTTAATTATTCATTATTGTTGCGTGTCAAAACTTTATTTTGTCTAATAAGCTTCAATGTCTATAATAACTTAGCGACGATTGAATGCTAATTGACTGTTAACCGGATTTGCTCGTATCTCTTAATCCTCCGATTGGAGTCCATGTACATTACTGTGCTGTATATTCTCGGCCGATACTGAGGGATGAGGACAAATACTACGAAGCGTCGTCATGCTTCCCGAATGGCCAATTTTGCACTCCTTTCTCGACAAATGCACTCGAGCTTTTCCAGATTATTCCTCAATCGATATTAACTTCTATATATCTTTTATTTTATATATTATTTCATGTATCAAATGGTTTTGTTTCTATTTATAATCAATATAGTTATTCTTTTTTTATTTTTATACACAAGAGCAACAACTTCGAGTCTTTTTTAATATAGGATATTTGATCGAGAATTTCGCGAAAATGTTACTTTTATTTGTATTGAAAAGTAATTGAAAAAATTGATCGAAATGTCAGTTTTTTGATTTCTTTAATATAAATTTTTGGAATGCGACGTAAATAATTAGCATTTTCGTTATCTACGGGAAATTTCTGATCGAATAGGCTCTTAAAATCGAAAAAAATTTTTTTTATTTTTGTGAATTTTGGCTGGGGTCACATGGGGTCTCGTGGACCCATGAAAATTTCAAATTACGATATCTTCTCTTTTTCTTGACCAAATTACCTTTATTAAGGGTGATTTTTAAAGATTTTTGCAAAACGAAGCGAATGGCGTTGGAATTTCGTTATTTCATCAATTTTTTGAAAAGTTATGACGTCTTGAAGATTTTTGAAAAAATGGAAAGGGGTATACCTGCAAAAATTCGCAAAATTTTTTGAATTTTTTTTTTTTCAATTTTAAGAGCCTATTCGATCGGAAATTTCCCGTAGATAATGAAAATGATACTTATTTAGGGCGCAATCCAAGAATTAATGATGAAAAATTGAAAAAACTGTTTCAAAAATGAGTTTTTTCGATTTTTCATTATGAATTCTTGGATTGCGCCCCGAATAAGTATCATTTTCATTATCTACGGGAAATTTCCGATCGAATAGGCTCTTAAAATTGAAAAAAAAAATTTCAAAAAATTTTCGTGAGTCACACTGGGTCTCATGAACCCATGAAAAATTCAATTAGCGATATCTTTTCTTTCTCATGACCAAATCAACTTTATTAAGAGTGATTTTTTAAGATTTTTGCAAAACGAAGCGAATGGCGCAAGAATCAGATAAATTCATCAATTTTTTTAAAAGTTATGACGCCTTGAAGATTTTTGAAAAAATGGAAAGGGTATACCTGCAAAAATTCGCAAAAATTTTTGAATTTTTTATTTTCGATTTTAAGACCTTATTCGATCGGAAATTTCCCGTAGATAATGAAAATGGTACCTATTCTAGGCACAATCCAAGAATTCATATTAAAAAATTCCAAAAACGATCCAAAAATCATTTTTTTTTGCCTTTTTCTCTTCTCTTCACGAAATCAACTTGAATAAATCGAATAACCCAAGAATTATTTCAATCTACAAGTTATTAAAAAAGTTATCACATCTTGAAGATAGTCAAACATGTCCAAATGTTCCATTCCCGCTGCAATTTCGGAATAAAAAGTAAATAAATAAACATTAATATCGAAAAAATTCTTTCGAAAAAATGATCATTCGATCATTTTTTTATATTAATACATAAAAGTTTTAAACAAACCACATACATTTTGATACCTCGCGGGTATACAAGAATCCCAAAGCTTGATTCAAGCATTCTGCAGAAAAACAATAATAAATTGTACAAATATGTAATAATTAACGTGCGGCCGAATGCGTGTGTTTATTGTCGCGCCCTTGCTTTGTTCCCCGAAGGCGAATTGAGAGAAATAAGAGGAAAGTAAAGAGAGAGAGAACCAGGCGCTGGCACAGTGTACACGTAGTGTTGAAAGAGTTTGGAACGTCGTCGTCGTCGTCGGGAAGAAGGAAGCAGGAAGGAAGAAAGGAGATGGCGAGCAGAGGGAAAGAATAAGCAGAGAAAGCCCGTGGGGAATTGAAGTCACTTCCGTTGCCGCCGTTGCCACCGCCGAACGCGAATATACACGCACAGATGAGGGCCGACGTGACTCTGTCTTAGTCAGCGTTTGGCAAGAACGAGAGAGGAAACATGGAGTACGGGGACGTCGACGCGAAAATAAAAGAGAAAGAAGAGGGAAACACTCGTGGAATACGAAAGTGAGCCCGCCGGGGCCAACCGACGAGAGGGCGAGCGATAGAAAAAGGGAAAAATAAAGAGGAGAATAATAAAGGGAAAAAAAAGAAGAAGTTTTCTCGCTTGCAAAAAAGGAGCGTTGAAGGAAAAAAAGAAAGAAATGAAAAATAAAACGATATATAAATGTTCTCTTCGTTATATATACATATATATAGTACGTGAAAAATAAAAGTTCTGCAAATAACGGCGGCCCCGCGAGAAAAAAGAATAACTGCCAAATTTATTGGACAAAAACGCGTGAGAGAGATTTCCCCTTTCGGGTGTCAAATGCGTGAAATATTGCCAGGGAATTCCGTGCAACGAGATATCGAAAAGTTTCGATTGACTCACAGCTATCGCGCTTTTTATTTCATCCTGCTTCTCCTGCGTGTCTTTTTTTTGTTCCATCATCCAATTTTACTTTTCGTCATTCGATATATATAAAAAGAGGTAGGAGAGAAAGAGAATGTATGAAAATGTTAGTTTGAAGTCTTGAAATCTTGAAATCTTGAAACTTGAAAACGTTCAGACAGAAATGACGTAGAATATGATTTGAGAAAATTTTTTTTTTTCATTTTATTCTCTGTGACATGTTTGCATGACGTTCTCAGAATTGAGAATCAATAGTTGAACATTTTTGGAAAAACTAAAAGGTCTTGTCTGACAATTTATATAAGGAAAAGATATTAAACAGGTAGTTCGATAGCTATTGAGTGTTATATAAAAAAGGGACCACCCCATTTCATGGAAAAGTGGTGTCAATAAATAAACATTAAGAATTTTTGAAAATATTGTCAGGAATCGTAGAAGAAACGTAATATTATGCTATTTTTATCGAATTTTCCTCACTTTTACTGAACTTCGAGAGTGTCAAATTTTTTCCAAAATGGAAAAGATGCAAAATTTCCACTACAATGATTTTTATCTCAAAAACTTGACGGTATATCATGCTGAATTTTTAAGTATAACTTCTGTAGGTGGTACTCTAACATTTTCAATTTTTTCATAATTTTCTTTATTGTGGTTTTCAAGTTATTTTTATAGATAATTTATTTGTGACATTTCGATGAGGAAATTTCTTTTTCTACAAAACATACAAATTTTTCAAAATTTATCTTAAATAACCTTTTTTTGCTATCGAACTACCTTAACACGTGTCTAAATAGGAAAATCACTAAAATAAACTCAAACTTGAAATATCTCAGAAACTAAACAGTAAAATTACTCAACTCTTTTTTTTCTACAAAATATATAATTTTTTCAAATATTTCTTAAATAAGCGATTATTTTTGCGATCGAGCTACTTAAAAATCGCACTTTAAAATAATTTTGCTCCTATCCTCTTTTGTAATTATTTTTAAAACTCCAGCAAAAGTATGTCTGGTCGAAATGAGCTGACCATTTTCCAACACCTCATAGGAAAACCCACGAAAACTGTGTCGAGTTCTCGATTTCCTTCTTGGTGCCAGTCCTCCTGACTTGTCGACACTTGCGGTCCAGAGCAAAACCACGAATCTGCGGTCTCCGGTCACCTTCTTCTGCGAAGCCACGTTCTCGCCTGTCGTTGCCCATATACAAATCAATTTTGACCAATTATTTTTGCTCTTCCAACGCTTTCGAGCTTCGTCATTGCGAATAAGCTCTTTTTCATTTTCCAACAATTTAATTTATATTTAAAAAAATAACGAAATAATATTTTTGAATAATGATAAATATTATTAGAATAATTTTTGGCTCGCTGTTAGATTTGAATCGAACAATCGTGGAAACGAGGAGAAAAAAAAAGTGTCAGTAGGTAATCAATCGTCGAGAACTGCATCCTCGACGGAATTTCTCGAGCTTTCCGCTCAGGCATGAAGAGATGGAGGGAGACAGAGAGAAAAAGCACTCAAGGAAGTAGGAAATGTTGTATTAATATCGGAAGCTTGGAAATTTCATTCGATTCTCCCCCAGGGCCGTCGAGCCTTATCGAGTTTCAGAGAGAAAGGCGAATGAGCCTCCGAAAGTGGAGAAAAGGATTTTATAGGATATATCCTTTATCGGAGCATTTTTTATGCACCGCATTCTTATACAATATACATTTTTTTTTTGGGACAGTGATAAGAAAAACTTTTTCTTCTGGCAATTGAATAATTTATTCCTGTAAATATATGTATATAGATATTTTAAGAAGCATCTAAAAATTTTTCCATCTCTCTTTACCCTCTCGTCTCGTTGCCTTTTGCTTTTTTTTCCCGAAGGGATTTGCGACAATGAGAGATCAAAGGAACGACTTTTATCGTTCATTAAAGATCCTGGGCTTTTTTATCAAACGTTTTTTTTTTCATTTTTTTTTCTCGTTTTCCGCTCTCTATATCTCCTTGCCAGAGGTTTTCTCTCCACTTTTATCGTCGGCGAGCTAAACCGTGTACTTTGCGGCTCGGCTGACCAGCCCGCGTTCTCTCATCCTGCCCCCCCCCCTCTCGTCCTCCTCGTCGCCGCTCCCGCGTATAACTTTGTCGAAAATTTTCCGAACCGCGCCCTGCTCGTCCAAATTATCCGGAATTATCTCTCACAAAATATATATATTTCGTGCCATGAAATAATATAACTACATATATATTATATACAAGTTAAAATATACATATTTATATATATATTTTTTTTATATCATATTTTATTATATATATTGTATATATTATTATATATTAGTGTGCCAAATTAAAAAAAGAAAATTTTTTCTCGATGAAACAAGCTAAAAAGTTAAAGGGAGGTGAAAAAGGAATCCTGTTTAAAGCGGAGCTCTTAATATTAATATTTAGAGGTCGCTATTCGTACTTTTTTATTTTCCATTTAAATAACATGGGAAAAACATTTTTTTTTCTTTATTTTGTAGTACCGCATTTGCTCATTCTATAGAAAAGCCAATAATATATTTTTTTAGAAAATTGAATGCTCTACAAAAAAGTTATCTTGTGAATTGTTCGTTAATCTTACCATTTCAAAAATATTTGAGGTCAAAGTAAAAAAATCAGAATAAAATGAGCAATAAATATTTCTGTAGGAAATTGACTGATCTTGAAAAATGGTCTCTCGTGTCTAGTCGATTAGATAAAGCATTAAGAAGATATTCGTATCTAAAGTTGAATGCTAAAATTTGAGGAAAACGTATAAAAACCGATTAACATCAACTTTAGATAGGAATCTTCTTAACGCTTCATCTAATCGATTAATCTAAATATTAATATTAAGAGCTCCGCTTTAAACAGGATTCTTTTATCACCTCCCTTTAACTTTTTAGCCTGTTTCATCGAGAAAATTTTTTTTTTTAATTTGGCACCCCCTAATATATTTATTCATAAAAATAAATTATGGGTATATGTATAATGAAAAAAAATATATTAAAAAAAGACGACAGGAGATATTTGTTGAAATATAGTGTAATTATGCATAATGCACAATAATAAAAGTAATTGAGTTTTCTCCTTGGAAAAAAGTCGCACACGACGACGTCGTTGTTAATTTTTCTAACGGAGCCGAGACTCCTGCAATTTTGGCGGCGATGTAGAGAATGGAGTCGCGGAAACTGCGGACTGACCATGACCGGGTTCAGAGCCGCATTCCGCCCGCTCGCGACCTCCTTGATAATTTTTCGAATTCGCGAATCGGGCGGTGCCGGGCGGGGGAGGGATGAAAAATGGATCGAGTTTTCGGACCCTTCGGCGCAAAAACCACCTCTCGCCTCGAAGAATCCGCCCCGACGGGCTCGCTCTGCTCACGCGTCCCAGAACAGACCGCCATCGACTACGAAATATTATTTTCGCCTCGTCTGACGCAACACCGACTCTCACTACTTGCAATCTTTTCCTCTACGTATATATTCGTCTCTTTTTATTTTGTCTCCCTATTCACCGATACCGATGCTCTTACTTTTTACTTTGTATTTTGTTTTCGAGGAATTCTTCGAGATATATATATTTTTTAAGGATTTTTAAGGTACACATATATGGGGCATTCCATGCCAAATCGGACAGTTCAAAAAATTTGATTTTTTTTATTTCCTTCAACTTTTGACTTTTTTTAGTACACATTGAAAAACTCTTACTGGCAAATATTCCGATTTTTTTTTGGTTACCCGTTCAAAAGATATCGAATTCTCGAAAAAATTGCTCAAAAAAATCATAACTTTAATAAAATGATTCACGTTGGACATCTTTTCCAACATTTTTGTTTTTTTCTTGTACTTTTCGTTTAAAAAATATATAAATTATTCAAATTTGCTACTGTGCGTGATTTTCGAGTTAAAAAATTGAAATCTTATTTTTTTAAACTGTATATGTACTCTTCGATTCTCTTGCAAATTTTCTACGTTGACCTTTTTACAAATTGCTAAGGATTATTCCCATTCATTGCGATTATACGTCCACTCCAGTATAATACTAGAGATTAATAAGAAGTGTACTCACATTAGATATTTATACTGAAGCTAAATTATAGCAAAATTAAAAAATTTACAAGAGTGAAAAAAAAATTGAAAATAAGTGGTGAACGCGATCGATGATCTCGAGAATAAGTTGAACAACGCAGTGAAGGAACCTGCAAGAGACGAAGGAAACGAGATGAAGAAACAAAGGGGAAAGTTAATTGTGCGTGTCTCAGCCATTGCGGATTTGTCGAGGGATCGAGAGAAAAAAAATAGAGCCGGGAGCTAGGATGAAAGGGTTCGTGAGCAAGGACCAGCATGGCAAAAGCTGCTCCAATGTAAGAGAAAAGAAAAAAAAGGGAGAACGAACAGATGAAACGAGAAGATCTTTCGAGGGTTATTTTTCTCTTCCTCCTTATACTTTCCACATTTTTTTTTTTTGAAAGGACGTTTTCTCTCATTAAACCTCTCGCGAAGCAATTAAATCCCGTTGAATGGACAAACCGGGATCCTCCAATTTTATCGCGATCCTACCCCAACTCAAACTTTTTTTTCTCTCTCTTTTAGCTCCCATTCACGAAGATGCAAAAGTCAGATTTTCACCGAAGCGAAAATATACGAGTCTTTATTTCTATTTTACACTTATTTTTACGGATTCAAGTTTTATCGGAGAGTTTATTTTTATTTCACTGAATACCAGTGTATTAAGATGAAAAAAAAGTTGCGAATAGATGAAAATAAAAATTTTTTTCGTTTCAGGAGCATCGGGTGAAATGACGAGTAGAAACGGACAAGTAGAAACGGACAAGAAGAAACAGACAAGTAGAAACGGACAAGTAGAAATGGACAAGTAGAAACAGACAAGTAGAAACGGACAAGTAGAAACGGACAAGTAGAAATGGACAAGGAGAAACGGACGAGTATGGAAGGAGTTACGGTGAGTTTATAAAAAAAAATCATTAAAATACGAATCAAAAAATATATATATATGCGGTAAAGACGTTTAAAAAATGAATTGGGCGGATGAAAAATTTCGTAGACGAGATAACCGAGCGAAAAAAGAATAGAATCAGAGTTGAGAGAGTTGCTTGCAATCGATCGTGTGTACGCGAAACGTAAAATAAGTTTCAAGCTTTATTATTATGCATTACTTCCCGAGTTGGTTCTCTCTCTTTATTCGACCTTCCGCAACCCTTTGGTTATTTTTTTCTCTCTCGTTCACCCTTATATAGGCATCGCGAAAGATTCCCATCTGCGAGTTATAAACGTTGGTACGCTCCATTAAAACCGATGAAGCGAGAGACTCGCGGCCTTCCTATATTCCGCTGCTCCCTCTACACATTTTGTCCCCTTCTCACTCTCACTCGCTAAACTTTTTTCCCTTATATATTTTTGTTTCTTCCTCGCTCGCTCGTCTGACCAGAATTTTAGCTCACGCGAGCCCCCGACCATTATTCCTCGCTCTCACCCCCTCCTCCTCCTCCTGAAACGTTAAACACTTCTCAACTACCCTTTTTTTTTACACACCAGCTCTCTTTGCGTTTCGTCCCCTCGCCCCGCGCTCCTTCACTCACCGATCGTTGCTTCCTGCATTTTTTAATCAAATTTACGCCCAACGTCGACAGATTTCGCGCATCGAAACTTCGCCAGGGCGAAAAAAGGCTCGAAGGGAAATATAAAAAGCGTGGAAGTTAAAAGTATGCGATAGAGCAGAGATTTTGAGTTTACATATTTAAGGGTGCTCGTACTGATATGAGTGTTATTAGATTAAAATCTTTTTAAAATATATCTTGTTGTACAATTTTATTAAATTATTTTTAAAAAATGAGTTAATTTTTAATATTGAATTAATTTGATTAATTCACGTTTAAAAATATTATTAACTCATTTCTAAAAATGATAATTAATAAAATTGTACAACAAAATATATATATATTTTTTACTTTACATTTACCTGTATACATTTTTTTACTTCCTGTGCAATTTTATTAACTCATTGTTAGAAATGAGTTAATAAAATTTTACAGAAAGTAAAATAAAATGTCGTCGATCATTCGAATGAGTTAATTAGTTTCAAAATTATGCAATTTTAACACGGTCTTTTATGGCAGAATTATCATCATATTTATTGAATAGAATTTAACATATAATTGACAATTAGAGAGCTAAGAAAAGTTTTGATAAACTTTCTAATTAAATGCCAACGTTTCATATGGAGTCGTAAAAAGGTATGTTGTCGAAGTATAATTTTCGAAATATTTTCATGCTGAATGTGGAATCTCCTATGTGCTTAACCTTAAAAAAACTGATAACACGAGCTGACGGCGACAAAGTCAATTGACAAACTTTTAATGAAATATTTCGCTTTAAATGCTTTATTTACAATACATATTTCACATAATTTCTTTAATTATTAAAAATATTCAAAGATTAAATGCCTATATAATATTAATTAAAAGTTAATCAAAAAATGGTCAATTATCTTTAGTGAATACCAGCTATTAAATTTTTGCATTATATCATTTTTTTATTTATCTCGTGCAAGACTATCGAAATTTTGTTGTTCGCCCACAGTTTTATTTCTCGGGACCAATCTCGAGACACCGAGTACCGAGGCAACAAAAGGGAAAAAAGCAGTGTGTGTAATTTCTCGATTACTCAGTTCCCTCTTTTTTTCATCCCTTCTCCTTGACTCCCATTTCTATTCTCCCTTCTTCGTTTTATGTTTTTTTTTCCTACGCGCGAGATATTACCTTGCGTCACGCATATTTTTTCTTCTCTCTCTTTTTCTCTCTTTTTCTCTCTTTTTCTCTCTCCCCAACAACCTTCCCGATATAAACGTCGCGGAGTAGGAGCGTTCTCTTAATTATCGTCCGCTCGCTCCTCATCGCTACACCTCCGCGATCTGCTTCTCTTTTCGACCCCTGACCTCTAGTTTTTTTTATATTTTTAGCGCCTCGCAGAAAGTGACGCAAATTCTCCTTGGCGCGTCTCCACATATATCGTTCTGATTTTTTTTTTGGACGTTGTGTTCAAAATCGAAAATGATGGAAAATTTTTTGAAATTTTTTTTAAAATTTTACACAATTTTAAAATAAGATCTCTAAAAGGTTATGTACAAGTTTCACGACGATTAGGAAGCTTCTCATTAAGATATTAATTGATAAAAATTTCTATTTTTTGGTACTTTTCTATAAGAGCAGTGTTTGAAGTTTCAATTTTGTTTAATAAATATCTCAGTAACGAGCTTTTTAATTTAAGTGAAATTTTGCACTGATTTTTGTATGGAATTAAAAAAGCTTCATGTAACTTTTCAATAAAATTTATCATTTTTTTTTGTGCAATCACGTAGAGAGTAAACCTGTCATTGGACGAGCTTGAATTTCAAATATGTTTTTCTTCAGTCGATTTGCAGCAATTTTTCTTGATAAATTTTTACTCTCAAACGACTTCGTATGGAAAAAAAAACATTGTCAAACTTTAGATTTTTTGCTCTGTTGAATCGACACCTTTAATCATAATATTATGCTTCGTTCGTACAAAATATGTATAATTTATCATATATACCAAGATTTAATTTTGGTTGAATTCATCAATTTATTCCTGACTAAAATTTTCATGATACACAAGGTATTCGTGCTGGAACGAAATGACGTCGTATATATTTTTGTGCAACCCACTATACATACGACTAAAAATTTGGCTGACTGATTTACAAACGTCATAATCCTCTTTACGTATTTATTAATCCCGCAATATCTGTGAGCCTTCATATATTTTATTCATAATTCGAGATTAAATTGCACAAATTTATCGAAATATATCTTCCAAAAATAATATTTTTATTTTTTTGAATATTTTTTCGTAGTCTTTACATGAAATATACGAACAAAAAGGAAAACCGTGCACATGAAAAATTGGACGGAGATGAATTTTTTTCTCTTCAGAATTCTGTGACTTGACTTTTTTTTGACGAGTTAAATCAACGTGTGTCATCGTTTTCCGATGAAAATCTTTATTTGTCATATTGATCGTTATGCCACAGAAATTCGTGTATTTATCTACGTTAGAATCGTCAATGAATCCTATGAAGAGCATATTGTTGGAATAATTCATATTATAAATAAAAATAGAGTTTTTCTGATAATAATTGATAGTTACTGACAATTAATTTTTTTAGTACTGAATCGAGTATATATTCTGAATTAAAAAAAAATAATATAAACGTCCCAATATTTGAACAGCTAAGGGTTTTCTCACTCTATCTTTTTTTTTAAATATTCAAACAGAAAAATATGCTCTCAATTCATATCTAACCTACTTTCTGCTA
>JAPYYW010001710.1:0-50503 GCA_030522545.1 Cremastinae sp. A BG-2022a
TTTTTGTCTGATGTATCGTTAGATAGTTACAAAATTCTGAAGGAGAAAACGTAGCTGTTCCCATGTTAATCTTATGGAAAATCGAAAAGTGCGATGCGCACTCTTTAAAATTTTTATAATGAGCTCAAAAGTGTACAGGCTTCTTTTTATATATAAATAAAACTTTTAAACCTGTTTCCGCGAAAAAAAGAAAAAAACATCTTTTTTTTGAATCACCCTAGTGTGCACCCAAATAGACTAATAAGTTAAAGATATACTTAAACGTGTTATACTATATAAGTTTATGCACTTTTCTATTATTATATTGATTGATACAAGCTAGCTAACGATTTTATGGTTAATACAACGAGATAGAAATTTCCAAGGACGTTGGAAAATCATAATAAGCTGCTTACATGTATATCTGATGATAGTACGATCAGACGTCATGCTTGCTTGTCGAAAAGCGTGCCCAAGTGAAACACCAACCTAACGTTGTTAGTCAGTTCAGAACTGTTAGTCAGTTCAGTTTGAGACAAACAGGACGGGCGCGATGTTGACACAGTGAACGTACCGACAGTGACTTATTAAATCAAGCAGCCATGCTTTCCACAGCTCGAATTCTCAATAGCCATGGAATTCGTCCCGAAACTTGGGACAACTACAGTTTTGCCAAAAGATAGTTTAATCGCTCATAGACGAACGGATCAGTCATCTTATACGTGTTTTCCATTTTTGTCATTGATATCGACACCTATTGGAATATCTACGAGAAATAATTTCTGCCTCTATAGCTTACTGCTTCTTTTGATCTCTCTATGATTTTTTTTGTGATATAATTTTGTGGTCAGGAATGAGAACATGCAGATGAGGGTGAAAAGTGGAGGAGATAAATGGCGTTCGTCTGTGAGAGGGAATTGCGAGGAAAAATATCTAGAGTAAAGGTTCGTTCGTCGGATGCAAATGGCTGCTTCCGCGAATGTACAAAGCTTCTGCCACTCCGTCGTCACATTCCGTCTCTCGTTTACATTTCATTTGCGTTTAAGCAGCCGCGCGGGACAATCGACTCCGAGGAAATGTTACATCATCGTCGACGCCCCAAACTCACTTGGAGCTGAGCGAGGGGAAAAAAATATTAGTTCTACAATTTCGTAAGAGGTTCTTTTTGCCTCATCGCATACTGCCCCTCTTTGCATGAATCCAGGCCAGCTCCCCCTAGAATAATTCGTCAACTTTTCATCCCCATACCTGATGAACAATGAAAAGTAGTGGAGAATGGCAGTCGTGTATACATAAAAAGAATATTTGAAAAAATGAATAGAAGAAAAGTGTGTGGAGAGAAAAAAAAAGCTTCGGTATAGCATGAGAAATGTTAGATTTCTGGCGACGCTGCTCGATTCAATCCAAAATTAGTCCACCCCTTCTGTTCTCTTACCTTTTCTGTTCCATTCTCGTTTATTCTCTATTTTCATATTTGGTCGATAGCGTTTACTGCGAGATTGTATTGGCAATCCTGTCCAGAAGAAATAATTAGCAGAAGGGGAATAAAAAGAAAATTAAAAAATCATCAGAGTCGAATCATAAAAATTACGCCTAGGTCACCAAAAATCACGACGTATGGAACATATAAAAAATTGACAAGAGTTATTCATTCAAACAACATCGAATATCAGATGAAAACACAAACACCTCATCTATACTACACAACAGATATTGGAAAATTAAACTACGGATATGTTTTAAAACAACACAGAACAAGAAAAACCAAACCATAAGTAAATAATAATGATAATAATAAAGACAAATCCCCCTCAAAAACAACAATAACGCAGAAAATCCAATATCACGAAGAACATGAGCTAAAAGACCATGATCGATGGCTTGTAGGCATGTTATTGTAATAAAATAGATTTATAAAATTATTTATATATATATTGTATATAATCTTACAAATGTATATAAAATAGTGTATAAATACCAATAAATGCATTATTATACTACTACTACTCAGAGTCGAAAATGTTGAAATAAGCTTCATTATAATGTGAATGAACCATGCAAATATTGTGAATCACCAACAAAAATAATAGTTTTAGAATTGTTTTCAGCAAATGGAAATACATAGAGATATAAATGGGTCTTATTCAAAGTGCAAAGAATTTTTTTAAGTCTCATAAAAGAATAAAAAATATTTATTTTTCGAAAACTGTTGATTAAACAAACTTAATTATATTTGTTTACAATACACACGAAACAATACTATATTATTTTTAATTATTTCAGAATTCTTGGTAATCAAATCTCAAAGATGAGAAGTTTTTTTGCATATTTTCTACGACTTTGAATTTAAAAAGCTGTGAAAACGAAACAATTTTTGTTTAAACTGTATACCAAACTTGAAGTCAATGATTACAGTTGTTTGTGATAAAAGTGGCAATGGAATGCGGACGAAAGCCAACCTGTCGGCGTATCTGCTTTTGGTATTTAGGTTAGGAATCTTAAAAATGAGAGGAATCAAGAGCGGATTTGTTATCGCTTTTTCACAGGCAGAGTAAAATTTTCTGCATGATAGCAGAAATTTTGTTTTCAACCGCAATAAAGTATTTTAATACGCGAGCTCGTGTATAGGCAAATAAGCGGGCGGGATGTTGGGAGAACATTAAAAGAAAAAATGAAAGTGGAAAAAGTTGAAAAATTTAGGAAACTTTTGGAGGGCGGTGAGAGGAAAAATAACGAGCGTCATGGTAACTAGGGCATCCACGGGGATTATATAAAAACAATTATATCAGGTTGCTGTTATGATATTCAGATGAGGCAAAAAGAGCAAAAATAAAGAGAATAAGAGGCAAACGTTGCATTTTCATGAAGCCTCTGTGCTTGGCTCTGACCGAGCCAACAGTCGACTGAGCACCAACATTCTCGCTATGTATCTATATATTATATGCATTTACACAATCTACACGTATCCTCGTACGTATGTACATGTAACGTCACCAAACACTTCCTGCCTCGATTGATATTCAAATTTAACAACTTTTAATTGCAATTATGATAATGAATCTATATGGACCTTGGAAATTTATCACGCTGGGCTTTTCCCGTTAACGGGGTAGGCGGAACTTACGAAATTAATGCAATAAAGTTATATCCGTGGAATTCCACCATATAGAAGCACGTTGTCTTTGCCCAAATTTTTTCCACGATTCTTTTTTTATTTCCATTCTAAGCTTCGCACACGAAACACTTTATAGTCACTAAATTTTATAACTGGTACTCTTAAGATGATTAAAGTTTTGGCAAGTACATCTTGTGGCGTTCTAGCAAAATAGTTGACAATAAATGTAATCGTAATGTTTGTATATGTATTTTATCAGTGTACAGGTATGCAGAAATATTTTATATTTTCACTTTTTGTTATTCTTCAGTTCCTGGTATTCATTTGAAATGTTACATGCAGATTTTTCTAATTTTTATACAAAAAAATCTTTTAAAATGTATAAAGCCAATCTCGTAAAGAAACAATATTTTATTATTATTTATAATTACTCTTTTGTGTGAGCTAGAATAAAAAAGTATCACATGAACGTAAGAACTAATCGTAGCAAGCCCTGTTCAATGAGAAGTACATGGTTACATGAAGACAAAAGTCTAGAATGCTCGGTGTTACAATCGTGCAGTAATGTAATTTCACTTGTATATCGCGCTAAAAAATTGAGGTTGAACCGATCTAAGAAAAGTCTCGTTAAGTTTTTTTTTGTATTTTCTAGCCTGCTTCCTTTCGTGTTCTCTTTTCTCGTCTTTTCTGTCACTATGCTACTGGCAGTCTGAAAACAATGCTACAAATGCATTAGCGGTAAGAGCATTAGAACCTACTTACGCGTCGTTGGCACTTATTTGTTAAAGTATCTGGAAGTAAGAGTGGTTAGCAGAGTAAAATACTATTCAAATATTCTCATGAATAATGTACTTGGGTACGGTGTTGATTATGTGGAAATTGTCAACTCCAGTTATTCGTATATAAAGATAAAAACGCGCTATTTTATCGGCGATGGAACTATACGTGTTTAATTACAGCGTTTTGCGGCTTTGTGTGGCGCAACACATATAAAGGTTATCGATGTTGACCCCAAAAGCTTTTTCAATCGGTCTAAGCTTTAACCGCTTGTATGGATTCTGGATAAATTCTTAATTTGGAAATTCCAATTGAAAGTTATTTCGAGTGATTTTCGAGTTTGTGAAACTTTTGGTCGTTGTTCCTTATTTTCGTTTTTATTCTGTTATAATTACACAGGTTTACAAAAAAAAATTTTTTTTTTAGTTTCTGCTCAAAGATTTTCATTCTATACATCGAAAAGAAGTAAAATCTTCTATATTGCTATATAAAGTTTATTTTTGTCTGTTTTACGTCGAAAAGTAAATTTAGAAGTTTTTGGTTGATAGTAGATGCAGCAAATGATAACACTTTGAATCAAAATAATGCCAAGTCGCATATAATTTAGGACATTGATTAATTTCGTTCTGTTTGCAATGATTTTATGAAAATAAGAAGTATATTTTTTCTGGAAACGAATTTAAAGTTTTGTAAAGCTTATGAGTCTTGTTTTAACTTTCCCATTCGAAATAAAATGGATACCTCATTTCTCATGTGTTTAGATATAGTTGTCGAATAAAATAAGTGTTGGTATATTGTGTTAAAAATTTGAATGAACTTTTTTGACATCGTGTGTACGGGTTTAAATTTCAAGAAGTTTTACCATGCAGAAGTAGAGATACGTATTGATGAAAATTACGTTTTCTGTACATCAACTTCCACACGATAAAGCTTCGAAAAATTTTGTACAGGTTTTGAATGTCAGTACCTGACTTTAAATTTCGAGTATGTTATTTTTTAGTCAATTTGCAAAAATGAAGAATAAGTGTTATATGACAGTTACTTCACAACTATACTTATTTAACTGTAAACATATTTCGGAAAGTAGAAAAATAAAAGTTAAACTTAAAAAATGTTTCAAAAACATCAATATTTTTAAAACTTGAACAGTGAATAAATTATATTTTTATATGCGGAAAAATGATACGAAGTCTATCATGGCGTCAAAACAACATTTAACACGTAAGAAATATTGACATTTTTGATATTTGTTTTCAAGTTTTTTGTATACTACTCTATTACTTTAATTATATTTGAATAAAAATTATTCGAATCCAAAATAATGTTTTATTTGGAATTTGCAATAATTTTAAGACAAAATAGATCATTTTTATTAAATTTCAAAATATCATTCTGGTTCCTACAAAAACAAACTAACCAAAATAACGATTTTTCCTTTATTTTTGTTATCTTAAAAAGAAAAAAAAATTTCACTTGTAGAACCCAGACTCAAAATTTGTGTTGACCTGTGTTATTTACTGCGTGAAGGCCGGTTATATTGTTGAAAAAAACTATTTGGTTTGATTTACGATCTTAATTTGCACGTAATATATATATCTACGTTGTAAATATACAATATATCCGGGCATTTTATCATTTCGAGATTGTTAGCTGTGATCGATTTTTATACAGGATAATAACAGTGGAGAATCCTGAGCCAGGCTCATATCTCGCTTGAAAATTCCAAGTGTTACACGTATATGTTACACCATTATCCTTCAGTAATTGGATCCTGAGTTTGCATAAGTCTTCATAACATTCGCGCAACAATAAAGCGGCACATGCTAATGTGCTTCGTGATATATCATGAGAGAAAGCTCTGGAAGCTTCGAACTTTACGTATTACTATTATGCATACGTATATGAGATATTAAAATCAAGGCCTGTTGTTATAAATACGAAATTTATCATTTCTCTTCCGTAATTGATACTTTGGTTATAAATTTTTTACGATTTTTACGCTTCATTGTTGAAACGCGCTATGATATCATCTGACCAATATATGAAAATTGTGTTGCAAAAACTAAAGGTTCACATTTATTCATTATTCTCCACATTTCAGATGCTTCCCATGCGTTGGAGAATTTTTTTGCACGCTGAAATTCGAGTGAGCGCTTCCTTGATTTTATTTCCAAATATATGAGAATACGAGTATGAATGTAGTGTAATATACATGAGATGATACAACAATTATAAAATTAAAACGAGCCATATGAAAATCTTGTGGATATTTGCTCACTTTAACGTCAACTTAATTATACGACAAATAAATGAAAGCTTTATGTATTACTATTATGCATATACGTATATGAGATATTAAAATCAAGGCCTTTTGTTATAAATACGAAATTTATAATTTCTCTTTCGTAATTGATACTTTGGTTATAAATTTTTTACGATTTTTACGCTTCATTGTTGAAACGCACTATGATACCATCTGACCAATATATGAAAATTGTGTTGCAAAAACTAAAGGTTCACATTTATTCATTATTCTCCGCATATCAAATGCTTCCCATTTTGGGGAATTTTTTTGTACGCTGAAATTCGAGTGAATGCTTCCTTAATTTTATTTCCAAATCCATATATGAGAATGAAATATTTTATACCTGTAATACGAGTGTGAATGTAGTGTAGGATACATGAAATGATAAAACAATTATAAAATTAAAACGAACCACATGAAAATCCTGTGGATATTTGCTCATTTTTAATTCAACTTAATTATAAGAAAAATAAATTTGTATAATATTGTTCATCAACATGTATTAAATTAAGTTTACAGCAAAGGTTTATGGCTTGAATAATGATTTATACAGTGGCATAGAGTTCTATCTTTGGTTGTGGCATCAGCCCATTATTTGTCAACGTTATTCCACCATTGACATTGAGGCCTATTTCATGCGGTGGTAAGAAAAAAATGAAGATATGGTACATTTTATAGGGAAGACGAATCACGATATTGCTGCTCGCAGTAAGAAAATCTCGACGGTCTCTGGTTTGGTAGAGGGTTCTTTGCTGCAAAATGCATGAATCTAGACCTTCTGGAGAATGCATAAATCAGCCGGAATCCAGTTGCCTGTTGGGATACACGGATTCCACTTTTATATTCAAATTAAATCCCCAAAGATCTTTTACATATTCGTTGTCGCTTCGATGGGGTTATGCGGATCGTGCTGAATAGACGAAAGGAAAAAATTCTTTTTTCCTCCTTGCTACGAGATTTCTCTCAAATATTCGTCGGTTGTCGATAGAAGACTTAGAGCTTCGTTGTTTTTTTTTCTTGTTCAATTTTTTCCACCCGCTTGTTCCCTGAGATTCTGAAATTGCTGCCGAGTCAGGAATCCGCTCAGGGGTTGAAAATACCTCCGTTTCTTTCTTGGCTACATGCTTAGCAACATCTAATTGTAAGCGCTGCCATCTCTCCCTTATATTTGTCCCCGTGTTTACATTTCGTATTTCAGCTTATCGATGTTCCTCGTAAGTTTGTACAAAAATCCTTTCCTCGGGCTGCTTCCCGTTGCAAAGAAAACAAAAGTTTCAAAGTATACATAGCGTCGTTTTTTTTGTGTCTGGAAAACGCGCTCTCCGTTCGGAATAAGATTCCATGCGAAATGTTTGAAAAAAAAACAGATAAGAAATTATAGTATCGCCAAAATCAGAGTTACCCAACTTTAAGGTAGTTTGTTTGCTATAAGTGCTTTTTAAAAAAGGGATCACTCCTCCCTTCACGAAAAAGTCATGTCCATAAAAAAGTAGAACATTAAGAATTTTTGAAAATATTATCAGTAATCGTAGAAGAAACATAATTATACTATTTTTATTAAATTTTCCTCTCTTGTACTGAACTTCGAGAGGGTTTAATTTTTTTTTCAACATGGATAAAATTGAAAATTTCCACTACGATAATTTTTTTTTCTCAAAAACTGGACGGTACATAATGCTGACGTTTTTTATACAACTTCTGTAGGTGGTACTCCAACGTTTTCAATTTTTTTCATAATTTTCTTAAATATCGTTTTCAAGTTATTTTTATACATAATTTTTTCGAAACATTTCGATGGGGAAATCGCTAAGCTTTAACTTCAAATATTATCTTAGAAGTACTCAACTCTTTTTTTCATTCTATTTATTTTCGTTTTCTACAAAACATACAATTATTTCAAATTTTTCATAAATACACGGTTTTTGCTATCGAAATACCTTAAAAATACATTTGATTTTATTACTTTTATTTTTCGACATATTTCCGTTGACGTATCACAATATTAAAAGCATTTGGAATTCACTCAGATTCTTAAATAAGAATCTGACTACTGGGAGATATCCAGTGGGCTTTATTAAATGCCTGGGCTGTTTGGTTGGCCCGGAATAAATGGTCTTTAATAAAAGCCTCTCCAAGTTAACGCGTCGTGACGTGTAAAGCGCCAATAATTGTTTGCCGTTACGGCGTTAACAACGTATCGTGCTTTCAAACTTGTCGAGTTTTGACGTTGACATTTGTAGCCCATTCGTGCATGTGAGTCGAGAACGTTCTGCCGACAGCCAGATTTTACCTGAAAATCATTACAGATGTACAAACTGCCGACCCATTTCTACGTGAAATACACTCACCCTTTTTCCACTTCTCTCGTTCTATTATACACTTATTTTCACTGCGCAATGAAAATACATTATTTCAGTCAGCAAGTCTACACATGTATTTCTTATTTACGTAATAATCATTTTTTAAATACAAAAAAATGTTAATGCACAAATTTTAATGCAACTTCCCCTAGCTAAATGCAGATAAATAACCCTAAACCTATTATTCTGAAAATTTGTGACTGTACATTTTTAATAGTTGTGTAAATATTTACAAAATTTGAAACAAAAAACATGAGGTGCAAATTATAAATATTTGATGCATGAACAGTTTTACCTGACCATAAGGCACATACAACTGCATTGTAAATTATGTGAACTGTTATGTGAATTTTTTCGATGACAGGTTCTGTCTGCACGTCCTACAATTATCTTCTGCATCCACTTCACGTTTCTTGCGCACCATATTTATGGAGTATATTAGCAGCAAAAGAGATAATTTTGTAGAACAATTTAAAGGTGCTTGGCCATTACATAAAGAATCCAAATTTAGAGATTTTCATTTCACGTTTTCCCTGTGGTACTTATTCTTAAAATATATGTATTTTAACGAAAGTACTTGCAAAACGTTGACAACATTGCGAAACCTCTCAACGAGCATTTCCGTAGACCAGATACTCTAGTTTGTCTCCGACGTACTGTATATAGTATAATATAAATGCTCTGGAGAATGTAGTCTGCAAGATCCTTCGTGTCAAGAGTACCCGAGAGAATTATTGGTAGGACGAGAAGTGCAAAAGAGTGAGAGAGCGAGATCGATGAATCTACTCAACTTACAGATTATAAAAGTACATAGTAAAGCTAGATGTTGAATTTATAAGCAAAAATAAAAATTGCTGTTTTTTTTTTTATAAAGAAGAAACTCGAGACTGCCAAGTATACGAGTAACATGTTATTCCTCTTTAATTCGTTTTTGTATTTTTACCCAGCAAACACAGAAAGAACATTTTCATAACAATTACATACCAGTTACCAAAATTTGACAAGTTTTCTAACTGTTATGTATCGGTTACAAAAATTATCCTTGCTGTGTTTGCTGAGTAGCTACACGCTCGTTATTCATTTCCATTTTATTCGTTGTTTCCCAATAGTTTTATTTCCTTTTTATATATTGCTTATGTTTATCACACGTTCTCCACAAATATGAATTAACTCTGACTTGACTAAAGTTTTGATGAGAACGTCACTAGCAGTGCAATGTGAAATGGATTTCCGTAACTACTTCCAGATTCAGAGATGTTACATCTACAACTCAATTTACTTCCTTCAATCAAAATAAAAACCTCGAATGAAAAATAAGAGCGAAAAATTTAAAGCAACTTTTTTTGCAAAATCGTAAATTTTGTGGTGTTATTGGTCATTGGTTGTTTAGGTAAATAGACATTTTTTGAAGTAGGATTAAAATTTATGCCGAAGTCGTTAAAGATGATGTATTCAAAATCGAAAATTATGGAACATTTTTGAATATTTTACATAATATTAACCCTTCGTGTGTAGACTATATTTTTCTACACACTGTGTTTACACTGGGTCTTTTAGGGAACAGTCAATTTTTTTAAGAGTTCTAGACTTTTAAAAATTCTGAAAAAATTCTAAGTTACTTTTTGAAGTGTGTCCTATATGACCTAAAAGTTGCCAATATGTCGAACATTTAAAACCGTTATTAATAAAAATTGAAAAAAATAGTTTAAACAAGCAGAAAAAACGGAATTTCGTTAAAAAATTCGTAGCTCTATACTAAACAAATATTAAGAAAAAATTATATTAGGCTTTTGTAGCTTAGACTATGAGCTTTCAAAAAATATAGGATTTTTGGTGTGGGCTCTAAAATGTTGTATTATTTAAGCTCCTAAAAGTGGGGAATCTTTTAATGAAAAAATAACGAACTTATTAAAGAAATATACAAAAAAGTTGTATTTTAAAGATTTGAATTTATACAAAATAACCGAAACATCATCAAATTTAATGAAGTATTTATTTCAGTTGTGAACAAAATTGAAAAACTACAAGAAAAGGCAAAATACTGCATTGATTTACCTTCAAAAATACTGACGTCGTATGTATATTGACCCTTTTAGGATACAGGAATGATTTGCACTGGTTGGTGTTTGCAGATGAACTATCAGATCCGGGCCTCCTTTGGGCCTATAATTCCTACTACTGTCTAGATTTTTTAGGTGACGTAACCGAAGGCCATTCTTTATTTATAAGTGAGGAATTTAAGTTTAAAACTTTGACTGTTCCTTCAAAGACCCAGTGTACATGGAGGGTTAAGTAATATCTTTGAAAGGTTGTGTAAAAATTTTACGACGATTAGGAAACTCTTCATTTAGATTTTACTTGTTAAAGATGACTATTTTTTGTATCTTCCAATAAGAGAACGTGTAAAAAGTTGCAATTTTGTATAATAAAAATGTCAGTAACGTGCTTCCTAATTTAAGTGAAATTTTGCACCGATCTTAAAAAAAACTGGTGTTAAAAAAGCTTTATCTACAATTTTTCAAAAAAAATATCACTATTTATATGTGTAATCGTATAAAGAGTAAACCTATCATTGGATAATCTTTAATTTCAAATATATATTTTTCTCCAGTTGATTTGCATCAATTTTTCTTAATAAATTTTTACTCTCAAATATAACTTAATATGGAAGAAAAACGTTGTCGTACTTTTGATTTTTTGCTCTACACTGACTCAACATCCTTAATCCATGAGAAAAGTGAGAAACAACGAAACGCTTTTGAATTTATGGTTGCTATATGGGAAAGCATTACTTTATACACTATAGTATATTTTATCTGTTGGATGGTGCAACTCGTTTTCTTTTTGTCGCAGTAGTGTTCACCGTTAAGAACGATGAGAGCACCACGGCAGCATTACATGTCGCTAGCAAGCCTCTCGAAAGCTCGTCCCTTCTCTATCCATTCCATACGAGAATGAGTCACAAGAAAAGGACGAGCGAGGAAGAGACTTTGACGTCGAGACTCTTTCTCTCCGTGATTTTCCTTCTTTCGTCGTTTCGTGCGCATTCAGTCAGAACGAAAAGCAATGTTAATCAAAGCGAGTGCACCCTGGCAGAGCGCACTCCCGCAGAGACGTGAAATCGTTTCTCCCGATCGTTGATTCCTCAGTTTCTCAAAACCCGGACGATAAGGGACTCGCAAAACGTCCAAATTTTTAGAATCTCATTTTCTTCCTGCCACACCAACACACCGTCGTGGTCGAGGGCCCTCGAATGGTGTCCGCTTCCTCAAGATATCCCCAGAAATAAATAAATTAGCGAGAAAGAGGCAGAAAAATAGACGGAAAAATAAGGGAGAGAGTAGGAAATTAAGGGCACGTGAGCTTCCCAAAAGATCCAACGCGAGTGTCCACCGTTTATTCTTTTTTTTTCTCCCTCGTCAGCGTGTGCCGAGACGAGAAAATAGTATAACTCGAATGGTATAATTGTTTGGTGTGCACTGCGGTTGAAAAAGTAGCGTGTAATCGACCACGCTGAATTACGGAGAGTGAAGAAATGCCGGCGGGTTCTCCACGGTAGAATTTCCAGGAAATTACTTCTCGCAGAGTTTCAACGTTCGCTTGTGGGTAACCTTCTCGTATTCGCACACACTATATGTATATTATAATGTATACGTTACTGCCGGGGAAGCTTTCCTGGTGAAGGGGGCCAGGGGATTCATAGAAGTTCGTCACATTGCCCACGAGGTGGTTTACCACACTCGTTGGGACGCATTCACGACGACGAATCCCTTCAAAATGTGTTATATATATATGTGTGTATGTGTGTGTATAAGACACACAGCGACGACATATCTTCTGGAGCCTGGCATCGCCTTTCCCTATCTCGTATACTTCTGGACACAATGTTGAACCGTAAAGACCTAAAATCTATATGATCTAATGGTCCGAAATGTAAGTCATCCTGGCTCTCGTCCTCTCTATCTTTCTATTCCCTTTTCTACACTTCTCCCTCCTAAAACTTTATCAGTCATCATTTCGCTTCCTCGCAGGCTTCTCCAAGCCATATCTTTCCCTTCGAAGATAGATCATAAAAGTTATCTCGCCGGTTATATATTCGTTCGAGCATCATCGACTTTGTACCTATATTTTACTTCTCTCGTTTGAATTCAGTGTTGATTTATGCCCTCGCTCGAGTCCCCCGTGACTTAATGATCTGAAATGTACGATATACCGTCGATCCGTCTGACGAAATACCTCGGTGACGGGTCCTATCTCGTCTCGCTTGAAAATCCTCATTTTTGGTGTGCAATTACAACAATAAAGAGCAAGCCATAAAAAAAATCCCGAAAGCGAGAATAACCCTCCATCGCATTCTGCACACTTTACTGGCTTCGTTTCCTCAGCATCAACCTTCTCATTCCCGTAATTACAGAAATATCCAGCAGATAACGAAATGAATCTCCGAAAACGAGCCTGGCCAGCAATCTGTACACATTAGTCTAACGCTCGCCGAGAACATAAACGCTGGCCAAGAAGTATACCTTTATGTGGACGAATAACCCAAGCAAGTGCTTTGCTGAACGAAGTCATCGTATTCTTTTCGAAAGCTCCCACTAAATTAGGATTTATATCGCTCTTCGAGTTTTCAGCTAGCGCTTAGCGGCAACAACTTTCAATCCGAACTTTCGCGCACTCTTCGTCCCGTATCTCTTCATTTCCAACGTCGAAACCTTTCCAAACCTGGAGACACATTTCTCTAATCTATTTGTACCTTGATCTATCAAGACGCACACATTATGATGGAATTTTAATTCGGTGGTAAAAAAAGCTACAAAAAATAGTACGCGTACTGTGAAAAACGAGGCAAGCACAATTATACAGGATGCATAGTTGTTGAAGAAATAATTGACGAAAAATACATTGAGATAGAATATTTGCCGAGTTAAATTATAAAAGTTGTTGTTTATTAAATTGTAGGCAAGTATGTTTTTTCAAGATATTTTTCATCAACTATTTCTTCATCAACTATGCATGCTGTATAATTTTGTTAAGTTTACTAGAAATTTGACATAACGTCAAAAGAGCTGTACCTTAATTCATAGTTTGGCTACACTGAGAGAAATCACGATAGTATATTTAACCATAAAGTGACAATTATGCTATTTATTTTTAAATTAAACAAATGTTTGTAGTAAAACGTAACATATTTAGGACAAAATGAAAATAACATGTATTTAGTTCTATAATAATTGGTATAGTTGTCACTTTTATATAATAAAACCCACCATACTTTTCTCTCAGTGTAAGAGGAAACTTCATGTGGAGGCGGTTGCGAAAAAAAAACAAAAGATTGAAAAAAAATTTGATAAAATAAAAATTTCGGAATCTGGTTCGTAATGATGCGTACATCGTACGCCCTTGATTTATTTTTTATTGGAAAGAGAAAAAAAATACTATGCTTTACAGAGTTTTCTCCAATCCTACAGTGAAATAAATATTAATTATTGAAAATTTGGATTGGTTAAAATCTGTCAAAAAGTCACTTGGTTTCGAGATAATAAAAATCGTGACCCCTCTAGGCTATCGATGTACTTATTGCCTCGAGTCGTTGCCGCGACTCTTGATGATATCGTACGATTTATTTTTTATTGAAAAGAGAAAAAAAATACTAGGCTTTACAGAGTTTTCCCCAACCCTACAATGAAATAAATATTAATTATTGAACATTTGGATTGGTCAAAATCTGTCAAAAAGTCACTTGGTTTCGAGATAATAAAAATCGCAACCTCTCTAGGTTATAGATGTACTTATTGCCTCGAGTCGTTGCCGCGACTCTTGATGTGCGAAAAGAGAGAGTGGAGCGCGATCAGCAATATTGTCTCGTATCTAGACAAGCCGAAAAGTTGCTAAAAGTCTGCCTACTTGACGAGAAAGAGAGGAAGAGAGTATCAGGTTGGTTGGAAGAGAAGAAGGTTATACGATTATCTGAATGTAAGTCTCGTGGCGAGCGCGATTTTATACGAGGTCAAGGGATTATCTTTCGCGACCCATCAGCGTCTGGGCTTTCTCTTCGCGTAATAAGACTTCAGAGGTCCCGCGGGATTCACCATCTAATGGTCAGAGTTTATGGGTTGAGTGCGGTGCCAAGTTAGCTATTACCTCGTGGTTTCTGCTGTTCCCTCCGCACCACCTTCACCACTACCATCACGGCCACCATCGCCAAGCTAACCACTTTGAAACATTAGCGCGCCGGCTTTGCCCGTGACCTCGGCAGTTCTATAGTTACCCAGCGAGAGCTCAACCAATCCAAATGTATAACGTTCATCGAAATGGTCGCCTATAATTTCTGTTGACAGTTAAGGGTGTTGAGTCCGTAGAGCAAAAAATCAAAAGTTTGACTACGTTTTTTTCACATACAAAGCCGTTTGAGATAAAACATTTATTAAGAAAAGTTGCTGAAAATCAATAACTGAAGAGAAACATTTGACATTTAAGTTCATCCTCTACTCTCTATGTGATTGCACAAAAAAATTATGAAATTTTTTTGAAAAATTATATGAAGCTTTTTTAATCCCATACAAAGATCAGTGCAAAATTTCCTCGTTACTGAGATATTTATTATACAAAATTGCAACTTCAAACACGTGCTCTTATGGGAAGGTATACAAAATAACCATTTTTAACAATTAATATCTTAATGAGAAGCTTCCTAATCGTCGTGAAATTTTTTACATAATTTATTAGAGATGTTACTTAATTTTATGTAAAATTTTCAAAAATTTTCCATCATTTTCGATTTTGAACACAACATCTTTGATCATGTTCGAAATGTTTATACTCAATATATGATGATAAATTCTTTGATACAATATTGTCCCCTTTCAACTGTCAATTGGTTTATTCGATACATGTTCATTCAGTTACGTTAAAAATTTTTTACATCTAAAGTAGAATAAAAACTAAATGAAATAAAAACTTTTATGCATAATACAGAATGCATAATACAGAAAAATACAGAATGCTTTCGTCAAAAATTCAGTAAAATTAGAAAAATATTAAAGGACTTAAGATAGTTCTATAGTTTTTATCGTCTTCTTAGGAATTCTTTAAAAATTTGCACAAACCTTTTTTGATATGACATGCATGTATGTATAAAATTTTAAGAGGATTCACCACATAGAAATCGAGATATTTATTGCTAAAAATTTCAATTTTTGGTATTCTCCCATAAGAACCCATGTTAAATATTGCAATTTTTAATGCTAAATATCTTTAATTCTAGATGGTGAATCTTTTTAAAATTTAGCACACCTCTTTATTCTACTTCAGAGAAGCTTCCTTTAATTTAAAAAAAATCCTAAAATGACGTTTTTTAAATTTTCATACATACGTAGCAAGTACAGATCACGTTGGATGACCTTGAATTTTGAGTATATTTTGTTCTTAAAACAATTTGCAACAACTTTTCTTAACAAATTTAAGCTCAAAAGCCACATGGTATGGCAATAAATTGAAATATAACTTTCATTTTATTGTACCTGTAGAACTACCTTAATGCATTTAATACAAAAGAAAATTTCAAGCTACAGCCATTTAGTTTCAATCTGGATCCATTCCAGATCTCGTAAACCATTCTGAAACGAAAGAAATTGGGGTATTTCAATCATGATATATACTCAAAAATCAGTTACTCACACTCAATATACACTTAATTATTGAAGTTTTTATCATTTTGCAACAATTTAGATTATTGCTAGTCACAACAACTGTCTTGATTTGAAAAAATAAAATAACAAATAATATAATAAACGATTCTAAAATTTTTACTTTTTCATTACAAAGTTCTTTTGACATTGTTTTTCATTTTTTAAACACTTTTCACAATGTTGTAACAATCATACTATATCGTACAGAATATTATAATTTCGTACGATTAACGTGATTATGTTAAAAATAAAAAAATGTCGTTACTCAACATTTTTTTGATGCTTAAAAATGTTAGTAAGCTTTATTAATCTCATCGTTTCCTTTGACCACAGTTCGTATATCGTCGCGCAAAGTCTTTCGCTCCTTTTCAAACTTCAAAGCGACTTCCCGTGGCAGACTTGCATATAAATAATAAGGTGTCGTCACCTTGAGTGAGCCGCGAAAAACAAATTTGCTGGTCCGCAAGGATGGTGAACAACATCGGAAAGTTTCGTGCTCATTCGGATGTTGCTTTTTTCCTTGGGCTGTAACTACTGTGCGATTGTAAACGAACCTCCGAAACGACGACCACCGCGACCGCGATCACGAAGACAAGAAGGGGCGTGAGAGACGAAGAAAAAAGAAAGAGGGAGAGAAAAAGGAGGAGAAAGAAAAGGGAAGCGAACTTGTCGTCTGTCCAGAGCGTTTTCACTGCTCGAAGTAAGCTTGGCTCGGTATAGTCGTGTTACCCTCAACGAGTAAGATATACTAGGACAGCCGACAGCACCACTGATTGCCGCAATTTATTGGCGGTTGTGTTCTTCGTCTGACACAACACTCGGTTCTTCCCCTAAACAGTCCACTCCTCTCTCTCCCCCTCGCCCCTGGCCACCCTTTGGCGTACATTTTCCTAAATTGTGTATCTTCTTGGATACGTATACCTTTCCATACACCAGACTGACGTATATATATGCATATACATTTCATATAAATCACTCATGAATTACAGCTGTTGGATTGAATTCATTATCCATATGTTTTTTTTTCTTTTGAAATAGCCCTCCGTGGTCGCACTACAATTTTGACTACGTCACGGTCGCACAGGGTCGTTCAGGTCCTTGCACATTTTTCAACGCGTTTCAGTGCTTCAAAAAATCTGCTAAAATTCTTGAATACTCTTTAGTATTTCTATAATGAAAATCAACATTCATTTTAAACCAGGAGTTCATATTTTTTAAGCGGTAAATACATTTCTGAGCGAAAACGCTAGAAAAACGCGTTAAAAAAATTAGCAGTACAAATAGAAATCCTTTTAGGTTTTTGTTATAGACATCCTAATCGAAAAAAAACCACGGTTCGATCGATTCTGCTGGAAAAAGTATTTATAATTATTGAAACACCTGAAAATAGGCGGTTTCAATGAGGGACAAATCGATGATTTTATGTAAAAAAATCAAGGAGCAATCATTATTTTTATATAAAAATTATTTATGAAAACAAAATAAACATAAAAAGAAATAATGAAAAAATGTATTTATTTTCGTATAGACTGAAACAGTCGATAAAACATTCTGTAAGGAGCAATTTTTATTAATGCGCCGATCGCATATGGTCGTTAACGACCCTATCGTCCACTTGACTCGCATGTTGCTTACGAACTTACTCCTGGGAAGCGGCAATACCATGCATCTGTAATTTTCGTTGGTCTAAGTTTTTTTAGGGAGGTGTGCAATTTTTTTAACTTTTTTTCGTTAGCGACAAATTAATAATGGAAAATTCCGCTAGGGTTGTTAACGACCCTGTGCGATCGCGGAGGGTTAATATATTTATAGTTAAAGAAAATAACTAGGTAAAACAATACTGACTTCGTGTAATTGACGTAGTGGATGTTGATCACTGCCACTTTTATGGCTCGTAAATAAATGGAAAACAACCTGAACGTTTTATTTTATCGTTTCCGAAAATATTAGCGGTAATAAAGATTTATGACGAACGTTTCGTTCTTATTAAAGCGAAGGTAGGGGATTTTATATCGTGCTTAATTACAAGTTTTCGTTAAACATGTCCATTGATATTATTGAGATTTTTATTTTTGTATGTGCGTATGTTTCAGAACGAAATAATGTCAGGTACTTTTTAAAAATTGAGTTAAGTATTTTAGGAATTATTATACAGTATTAGTCGTTTATTAAACAAAAATAACCTAGGTTAGAAGTAAAACTTTCCTCTATACTGATTGCACATATTGGACCAATGAATCGGCTTCGGTCTATAGTCTCATCGGGAATAAGTTGATTTGTTTCAATTTGTATAAATTAAAATTATTTTTGTTATTTACATTGGTTACTAGAATAACAGTAACCAATAGCTTTTATTGATCTAACGTATCCTATATCTTGTCTTTTCTTATATTAAAAAAGACATGAGGCCTCTAATCGATTAATTGGAATAGAGCGCATTATATGATGTTGTATGAAGCATGTACCTAGAAGAACAGCAAAATATCAATTTAAACATGTTAAGAAGAAAAAAGCGGCCGCGTTTTTGCTTGTGCTTCAAAAATATTTAAAAAAAAAGAAATTTGAAATATAAAAAAAAAGAAATGAGGAAATAATGTTTATTTTTTATGACTACCACGACTATGATCGAGGTCGAGAGAAAAACCGAAAACGATTGTGATTGTTCGAATTTTCAACTCAATTTGGAATCAGCAGTCTGGTAGAAAGTTTCGGGGTAAGACGTGACGCGTCTCGCCGGGTAGTTCGATACCGAAAGACGTTTCATTGAGTGACATTTAATTGAGTGTCACTCAATTAATTTTGTTTGTAATTTTCCATCATACGAAAAGTGAATAGTGTTTAGTTTCAAATTTATAATATCGTTTCGAAATACTTCAAAAAAATCTCTGTGTGGATAAAAGTGCTATCCAATTGATGCAAATAATCTCGATCCCGTTATTTTATTCTACATAGTATTATTTCCATTACATATTAAACGTGTGCAGTCTTTTAAATTCGAACGAACAGTTTTTTAATAGCGGTTTTGCTTCGAATGATTAGATTTTTTATCATAAATTATTAGTCCTATATATTTTCATTTACCCATATATCATAATCGATGGTCCGTTTTTTAACTTGATAAAAAAAATACAAATAATACTGAGTTTTGTCTGGTGTGGTAAAGTAAAGTGCGAGGCCCACGGAACATATTGAGCAGAAAATTAGGAAGATTCGCATTGTCTACATGAATCACTGAGCTGACTTCGTCAAAAGGTAAGACATTGCAAATTGAAATTTTCATGGGTCTACGAGACCCAGTGTGAGTCGCTGAATTTCTTGAAATTTTTTTTCGATTTTAAGAGCCTACTCGATCGGAAATTTCCCGTAGATAATAAAGATTATAATTATTTCGGGTGAAATCTAAAAATTCATATTTAATGAGGCAAAAAATTAACTTTTTGATCAGTTTTTTCAATTTTTCAATATTAATTCTTGAATTGCGCCCCGTATAAGTAATATTTTTAAAATCTATAGGAAATTTTGCGATCAAATATTTTATTTTAAAAAAGATATGAAGCGAGATTATATGAAATATGTACCTAGAAGAATCACAAAATATCAATTGAAAAATGTCGAAAAGGAAAAAGTGGCCGTGAAAGCATTGCTGCTCGTTGTAATTTAAAAAAAAAACAATTTTTCTCACTGTGCAGCCCGTTCTGTTAAATTAAATATATTCTTTTTTCCTGAAAGGTGACAGTTTTTCCCGTGATATATTTCATTTTTCCGACGTGCACAATTTTTGTTTTATTACAATTGAATAAAGAATAAATTCTTAAGAATTAAAAAAAACTTTTATCTTTGAACTTTTTTCGGACGTTGATACAGTTTTGATATACAAGCTTATCCTACGTCATCATTCGTAGGCAAAAAACTGCAATGGTTGTGTGCTCTTTACCATTTTTATTATTGAGAAAAAAATCGCCCCGTGAAAATGATTTTATTCGGTGGAATGACTCCTATATTTAAACACGTAGCGAGTATGAAAAAAACATTCTTTATTCCTGCCAACTTTTTTTCGATACAGATATTGATAAATCGCGTTTTATACTCGACCGTGATTTCTGAATCTAAACTTTCGGTATAACGCCGGATGGGAATCTGTACCGTAACAGCTCTCATGTTTTTGCACGTACTAAAATAGAGCCGAGTCTCATTTTTTTTATCTTTCGCAAAATTTCACGTTGGGAGAAACGGAGAGGGAAAAAAATGATAAAAGAATAAAAATCGAATAGAAAGCTCGCGTAGCACGTGTAAAGCTTTTATAGATGTGAAAAAAGGGGGGCAAGGGCTCGGGAGAAAGGAAAAGGATGCGAGTGGGGCAGGAGAAGGTGAGCGTGCCAGCCGCAGGGTATATAAGAGGATATGTTCGATAAGCTCGAGCGTACCAGCACGATTCGAACGTCCGAGCTTTAGCATCGCCAGACAGCGTTGCGGAGCATCCAGTTCGTGGACCAAAGGGGATAATGTACTATATACCTGGACTGCTACTGATAACGTGAAAAGCGCTTTTGTCCGTATTACCTTCGCATCTGGCGGCCGACCCCGCGCAATTTTTTTCTTTTTTCTCTTTTCTTATTTTTTTTTACCTCTTTCCTCCGTTGCATGTTGAAATCTCCTGATATGTTGGGAGGGATCGGTGATGCATTGGTCATTGCTGCATTTATGTGCAGTCATAGATCCATGCTGGGCTTTTTTATGTACATTTGTGAGTTAGTAAGTAATATGTAGGTGGGCAAGAATTTTTTTTTATACGCGTGCATATCAGTTTGTAACACGTCGTTTATAATTTTATAGCTTTTATTCGCGGTTTCACACTCATGGTTTATATGTGAAATTATATAAAACTGCGTTTCATGAGAACTTTTAAGAGGCTGGAAACGGATTTTAAAAATTGAATTTTTTTTTATTTACATCTATTATTCCTACAAGCTGAATAATAAAATCTCTATATGCCCATATATGATTTGTACTTACATCTTTTGAGGTTTGTTGTGGAATTAAATATGTTTGATACGATTTTGATAAAAATTTACATAGACGTTGTTTTAACGCAATTGTGGACCAATTTTCAGGACGATTCACAATACGTAAGTCGAGATATTTATTGGTAAAAATCCCTAATTCGATCACTTTATTGTGTTTTTCGACACCTTGTAAGTTTATCGTGGGTCGCTGAAGTTCCAAGGCATGTTAAAACACGTAATTTGCAATGAAAAAAATCTGAAAAAATTTCTTAACTGTCTTGAATACTTTTACTTTAAGGGCACACCATGAAGATTGCAATAAAATTTAAACAAATATGTTATTTTTCGTCATAAACACATAAATTGCATTCTGAGAACGGAGACATAAGAAAAATCAATCGGGTCTCCAGAGACCCACGATAAAGTGATTGGGTTAAATATGGCGACTTTTCACAATATCTCAACTTCTACACTGTGAAGACTCACAAAATTTGGCATAGAGCTTTGTACAACATTAAAGAATATTTGTTTAAATTTTTTTTCGACATTTTTTCAATCATATATCGAGCACAGCTGACCTTGAATGACCTTATTATTCGAGTATATTGTTCTTTAGTCAATTTGCAGTAACTTTTCTTAATGAATTTTTACTCGAAAATCACTTTTCACTCGAGAAAAACTGAGCAGTAACTTCTTGATTTAACCGTCACCCCATAACAATCTTAAAGAGGCTATAACGGAATGTCAAAGTCTGAAAAAGTACCTGAAAATATAAAGATTCGATAGAAAATAAAATTAGCTTTCCAATAAGCACCGAATTTATATAGATTACTGAACTTTCTGTGAAGAGAAATGCATTTAAAAATTGCAAATTTAGACAGCGATTTTGATTCATGTATGGAGTATGAGAATTCGTACAGACACAGAGAATTATATGAATTTTTGATATGATGCTCCTATAGAGAGGTATCATTATGATATCAACAAAAAATGAGCGTTCATCAAACAAATAAGAAAAATTTATCGACTTAATGGACAATTCACTGTCTCAAACCTCTTTCGTATATTCGTTAAAAAAAGTATCTAATTTTTCAAAGTATAAATTTATTTAAAATATTATTCTTCTGAAACGCATTAATAGAAGTGAATTTTCATGAAAAAGTAAATACAATAAAGCTTTCATCAAATTAAGATTTTTCGTCATTTTAATTTTCAAATAGTTTTATTGAACTGACTACTCTGAAGTTACAACCTCCTTAAGGTAGTTTTACTGTGATTCTATGGTAAAAATGGTTTTCTATAGAATTTCTTAAAACTGTACATATGTTCTTTATCGTGGTGCTCAAGTGTGTGTCAAATTTGAAAAGGTTTCTCTACCTAGAAGACGAGATATTTATTGTTGAAAATCATATCTGTTTGTAACTTTCCATAGGAGCCTGTGTTAAAAAATGTGATTTTCAATATAAAATATCCTGATATCTAGATAGAGAAACCTTTCAAAATGTGGCACCAACCTTTATACAGCATCAAAGAAGGTTTACTTAGTTTTTAAAAAAAATCTATAGAAAAAAATTTCAACTAATGATTTTACCCTTACTTTACATAGGAAGCAAATGTTTGCACGTACTGTCGCGGTAGAAATATCTTTAATTTTTATTTGCCTGAGTAATTTCTATGGCATCGATAACAATATTTATTCATCCATTAATTTGGTCATTCATTCGTTCTCCAACTTTTAGTCTTATTGTGCGATGCATGCAATCTATTCCAATAGTATTTTATTGTGTGTTCGAGATCACGTACAACTTCCATTGTACGAACTTTTTCAAAGTTTCACGTCTATACCGCGCAAATGGCACACACATAGGTTTTATGTTTCCTTTAAAAAAGGAAATAGAAGAAGTAAAAAGTCCGAAAGAGAAGAAATTCTGATGAAACATGGAAATTTGTAGTCTATTGAAACGGGAATGGTCGATAGGTTCGTGTAACGTGAACGGGAATTGGGAGTTTGAAAACCGGGCATTCATTCGTCTGGTCAGTAGTCTGTATAGGATTATATGAAGGGTCAAGAGGAGTGGTCGGTTCGGAGAAACCTCGCGAATGTTGGTCGCGGTCACGTGTTCCCCCAAAACCGATGGAACCACAGCTTGTACCCAAATTCCCTCATGCGGCAGCATCCTGGAACAGATCAATGCTTTCTGTGTGCACCACATCCGGTTGATGTGATCTCCCTTCTCCCCTACTTGTTTATTCTCGGATAAATCTAAATACAGGATCATTTTGATTTACGCACCTCTCAGAAACATCTTAACTGATGAGAATTACCGCAAGTTCGTCTACTTTTAAAGTAAGTTAAACATCTGAGTTACTTCTTATCTCCCTCTCGCTTTGATGGAACGTCTTGACGATTGCCATCAAAATCTACTGAAATTACATATTATGTACTGAATACATTATGTATATCTATGTGTATTGGGGTGGGTCAAAAGCATGATATTTTTTTGTTCTCTTTGGCCATTAAAAATCGTATTTCAAGGCATCTCTAAAGAACTCTCACCAAATATTAGCTCTTTACATTGATGGGAAAGTCCTCCGGATCGCAATTTTCTATTTTTAATTAGTCTCTTACGGAAAAATGTTCGTATCTTACTGTATATCAAACTTAGAGTCATTTAAAAGTTATGTTTTCGTAGGAAAATGAATGCTCTACAAAAAAGATCTCTTGTGAATTTTTCGTTAATCTCACCAATTCAAAGATATTTGAGTTCAAAGTTTGATAAGTTTTGAAAAATTTATTGATTCCATCATCATTTTATAACTTACTAAATAATGAACATAATACAAGGGACAATATATTTTTTTATGGGAAATTGAACGTTCTACAAAAAAGTTCTCTTGTAAATTTTTCGTTAATATCACTATTTCAAAGATATTTCAGGTCAAAGTTGGGAAAATTGAAAAAATTATTATTTTTGCATCATAAATCACTAAGTAGTCAGCAAAATAAAATGGGCAACACATTTTTTTAGGAAATTAACTGATCTTGAAAAATGCTCTCTTGTATTTGGTCGATTAGAAGAAGCGTTAAGAAAATATTTGTATCTAAAGTTCAATGATAATTGGTTTTAATGCATTTTCCTAAAATTTTAACAATGAGACTGTTTAATTTCGACATATTTTGCCAGTAGAAATTATCTTCATCAAGTCATTAATCACTTTTCGGAGAGCTATATATACTGTCCTGATTGACTACTGGCAGCTATGGTATAGTAGATCTGCTTTAGTTTAGACATTATTATCTTGATATTTTTATATATTATTGTAAGTTTGTCATATTCAGGTCATAAACAAATGTATTCATTTGTCAGAACATTATCATACACTTATTCCAATAACTCTATGGACATCTAACAATTAATAATTTAATCTGTATTATTTGTATGACCTTATTGCCAATGGTTCTCCAGCCATAATACATATACCAATTAAAAGGCAAGTATACTTGGATTTTATATTTTATTGTATCATCTATAAATGTTTTTTTTCCAAGGCATAATACACATTCATCCATTTATTTTTAAATAAATAAATACCAATAGAATTCTTTATTTAAATAAATTTCTCTAATAAGGATTATATTTTCTTGCTTTGTCTTTCAGAAAAAGTTACCGCGAACAAAGTTTATTGATTTTTATTTTAATAATCATTGTTTAAAGTAATTTATTTTACATTAATTTCTTCCACGTATAAAATAGCCTCATTATTTCGAGTGTGTAGAAGAAATAAAAATTAAAGACTTCATTAAATAATTAAGTTTCCCAACAATTACATAATTTTATTTTTGATAATAAAAATTCATAGATTATGAAAAAATAATAATCCCCGAAAATTAAGAAATGAAAGTGTTCATAAAAAAAAAACTATATTTCGCCTGAGAGAAATCACTGCAGAATAAACAGTATAATATATATGTTTCTGTCCATATATGTATACAGAATTGCAACCAGGGCCATAACTCTGATAAGTGAATACAGTTTATTAACACTGCAGGTGCACATCAAAATTATTTATTTTACAGGCTCTCACGTATTTTTGCCTGTTATGATGAGAAGAACGAAGAGGAAGAGAGAGAGAGGAATAACCACGGAGAAAAATAAGTTTAATGTTGGTCCAAGTTAAGGGCATTTCGGTGGGCAGAGTTGTGTTCTTGCGTCGTCTCGCTCGGGTTCGGCCACCAAGAGGAAATTACCTCGAGTGTACGGATGTGCGGTACGAGAACTGGTAAGCTATACACTCGTATCACCGTGTCTAAGCATCCACAAGCTCTCACCAGGGGGACAAAAAAAATAAAAAATAAAAAAATAAGAGGCAAGGAAAAAAAGAAGATGAAACATTTTCTATGCAAGCCCCGGTGTCCTCGGCGCTGTAAACTCTGGCAAACGCGACTTATAAAACGCAAACTCGTACCGTAACCGCGTGTATACACACTGCCCATTCACCTCTGGAGCCCGCTTGTACGTATACGCGTCCGCATACAGATTTTCTGACGAATTATATGAATATAGAAATAAGCGAGGAGAGAAGCGGTAGCGACGGCTAGCATGTCCCTTGGCGCACCTGTACGCAGTGCGGATATTCGCGGCCCTCTCGGCTCTCGCACGACAAATGCCGGAAAACGAACTCCCTCGAAAGACTTTCACTAATTTCAATCTTTGTTGTTTTTTTTTGAATCTTTAAAACAAAATAATTAAGGGGTTTCGATACCGTTGGCGAAAATAAATGAAGTTTTACATGTTAAGGTTAGTACATCCGCAAACGAGTTGAATTAAGAAATGGTTAAAATTTGACATATATGTTATTTAACACATTATCTAAACATATGTGCAATTTAAATAAGTTTGACCGCCCCAAACCTGAGATATTTATTGTCAAAAATGACTATTTTCTGCAGTCTCCCATAAGAGCACGTGTTAAATATTGCTATCTTCAATCCTAAATATCTTGAGAAGCTTCCTTTAGTTTTTTAAAAAAATCCTAATATTATGATTTTTTAAATTTTCATACGTATGTGACAAGTACAGGTAACACCTTGGATGACCTTGAATTTTGGGTATGTTGTTCTTGAAAGAATTTGCAACAACTTTTCTTAATCGACTTGAGCTCAAAAATCACATGGTACGGAGATAAATTGAGATAAAAACTTTTGATTTTACTGTCGCGGAGGAATTACCTTAAAAGTATAGGGAATCGAAATTCATTAAGAACACGATGAAACGATAAAACTACCTTAATCCTAAAACTCATGACTAGAGTTTTTTCCACCTTGAAACTCATTACTGGGGTTCATATCAACCCCAAGGTTTACTTGATTATAAAACCAAATGTATCATACTTGCTGTCTAATCTTGTTCAGTCTGTTATGTATTTAAACATATAACAATATCGTAAATAGGATTGGTTGTATGAAATTTATGGAAACTAGTATGATAGTAAGAATATAAAAATGGTTAATATTTTTAATCTTTGTTAAATGGATAAATCATATGCTATTTGAACGTGAATATCTAGGGATGGGAGTCAAACTTTACAGTTATGAATGTACGATATTCACGTCGACTGTGGACTAAAATGATACAATAATAAGACAATATAATAGGAGCAGTTTGTATTCCTTTTGTTATTTAACTAATTAGCACTTATAATACTAATTTTGAATTTAACAAACGAAAGGTATTAGGATGTTTGCATATATGAGTTATATGCGCCGGTTGCAGGTTATGTGTATTATATGTATAATGCACTTATCATTTTTGACACAGTTATGATAACGAAAATTTCACTTGTGTGACTTTTCGACTGTACTCTGGAAGAGAGAAAGAGAGGGGGAGGTAAGCCGGTTAACGAGCACGAAGCTACGTGATAGGCTCAAGTCAGTGAATGTATGTAGAACAAGAGTTAATCTGGCTTAAATGGTCTCGTAACGCGTTCCCTGAGCGAAACCGAGTGACCGGAGAGGGAGAGATGGAATTGCGTCTGCTATGTCTGACATCTCGCCCATTTCGCATTCCGCTTTGTATTTCTCTTGTTCTCCTGATTTGGCCTACTCCATTTGACATGGCTGTGCTTAATGCTGAACATGATTCACGATTTTCGATCTGTTTTATAAAATAATAGTAAAACGCTTATCCACCATACGGAACAAGGATATTAACTCGGTGAATTATTGGGTTGGCACAAAAGTAATGAGACACTTTTAGCTTACGTTTCATATTTTTTATTCTTTTTATTATACAAAAGGCTTAACGAATTATGTATTATCCCCATTAGTATGTATGTGGAATGGTCTACAATATTCTAGAATATAGTCGAAAACAAAATAAATTAGAAAAAGGACAGTGTAAAGTTTTCTAAGGTTTTCCATTAATTTTGTGCCAACCCAATATATTAAGGTGAAACACCCAACTTTGAGTGAATTTTCGGATAAATCCCATGCTCGTATTTTTTCAAGCAAATTAATTGAAATTTGAATATATGTTATGCAATGTACGTTGTACTATGGCATGACATTCTTAGAATTTCAAGAAAATGAAAAAAAACCAAAGAAAATTTTTTTTCTTTTTTTTTGAAATTTTAAGAATCTCAAGCACTAGTACAGTGTACATTGCATAACATATTCAAATTTCAATTCATTTGCTTGAAAAATAAGAGCGTAGGATTTGTCAGAAAAATCACTCGAAATTAGGTGTTTCACATCGCCTTAGGGAGGATTTAACGAAAGTACGAAAATGAATTGTTGATGCTATTACATTTTTTTATGATATAAATTATTAATCCAGTTTTTCGATGGATAAATTTCAAGTAGCACAATCGATAAAATAAGCGAAAAATATTCCGACAAAGTATATGTTCGATATAAGCCAGAATCTTCGTTAGCATCCACTCTTTGATCGAAAAAAAAATACTTAGAGTGAAATTTCAAACAATCTAAAATATATCAAGTATTCATTAACGTATAAGATTAATTAAATCTTATGATGAATAATTAATTCATCATAAGAATAGAGGATCATCGAATTTTTCAGTAAATTATTTGATTAAAATGTTAGATATGATACTTATACGTGAGTGAATCGAAGTCAAATTATAACCTAACATAACCTTAACTATCTGTATTACATCAATATTTTACATTTAAAAATTAGTACATATGATAAAAAAGATTTATTCAATCTTAAAATTCGTTTATTTATGCCTCACTTAAAAATTAGCTAAACAGTATATCATTTGGCCAATAAGTATCGCTATTACCTCCATAACTTATAACATTTTTATAAATTGTCAAGTTCTATTGCATAAAAAAAATTATGAACTACATTACCATAACAATAATGGGAATGTCTATGTATCAATTGCTAAGAGATTATATAAATTTTAATAAACCTACTTTAAATATATTTGTGATGGATTAAGAAAAAAATATCTTGATAGATAATTTTTTAACAATAATTTTATAATAATTTTTCAGACAGTAAATCCAGGATCTTGGTTGGGCAAGTTTTTGGAGGATAAATAAGGTTGTGATTCAGAAAGGAAAAAAATCAATATGATAAATGCGAAGTGTACGATGATTTTTCATCGAAAATGTGACACATTGAGGTGTAAATTTAAAGTTATACTATATATGCTGATCTGGACACGGTAACGGTACTTTTGCACATACCTATTGCATACAGAGCGCGCATTTACGAAAATATATGGGGCCAGCTTATGAGATTCATTGTTTCGCATAAACTATGTTTATCCGAAAAGTCAGGATAAAGGTTGGGTACATTTGAGGGAAAAGCGATACGCTATATATTCCGTTATAAGAACTTTTTTTAACTAAAAAATCTTTTGTATTTTAATCTCGTTCAAATTTGTCTAACTTTCAATTTGAAGAAAAATCCGCCTGATGGATAAATTTCGAAATCGATAAAACTCATATATGCATTTATTGTTATCATAAGATTATTTTTACGTGTTCGTTTGTAACGAAATCTCGTCAGTTGATTTTGACCCTCTTGCAAATGCCTGTTGTGCTAAAAATTTTTATAAATTAATGAATTTTATACTGATAATACTGTATATAAATATTGATATAGTTAAAAAAGTAAAAGATCATGAAATTCATCGTTTAATAACATTTATTGTTTATTTATTGTTTTATAGAAAATTTATTGTTTAATATGCAAAGTTAAAAATAAATATGAAAGGAAGGTGGACGAAATATCGTATGGAAATAGACCGAGAAATTTAGGAGTTTAAGAATAAAAGTTTGGAAACCTAAAAAATAACTATAAAAGTGTAGGACTTTAAAAAAAATGGGTGCAACGAGACGTACTGTGAAGTTTTTGAGCTTTCAGCGAAATACTCAGGAGATTAGTAGCTTTACATCATTTGGCGGTCTTAAGCTCGAAAACTCGAGCTTTACGTGATAACACTTTAAATGGTATTAAAGCCTGTGAGCATGTTGAGAGAGCTCATATGTATGTTGTACGGTAGATTCTAAATGGGAAAATACTTTTATAAAGTAAAGATTAAAATTAAATAAAAATTATAATAAAGTCTCTAAGAAAGTGATACATATTATATACATGAATTCTCAAAGATTTTAAAGCATTTTAGTGGAGAGAAAGTCCATTCGAGAGCAGTTTTAAAACTAAAAGTTTACATTCACATTATAAATTTAAATGAAAACTTGCTATCAGAAAAAAATTATGATGAGTGAATGAAAACTGAAATTAGATTCGTGATCGAAGCATACGTGGATATATATAAATATACTATATATAATATAGTAGATTCATTAAAAGTATAGGCTATTTTTTTATTAAAAAAGTTTTTAGCATTTTTAAGAGTGCTTATACAGAAAAATTTTAAAATTCTAGGCAATTTCCTCTTCGAATATTCAATGGCTCAATAAATATGGGAATAAATAGGTCTTATTAGAAATGTAAACTAGGCTTGTACATTATGTGCGATTTTGTTTGATTACTTTAGAAATTTGGCGATTGGGAAACTCCCGAAAAATCAAATGGGAAAGACGACGTAGCCTAAAGCCTTTTTCTGAGAAGGGTCACGAGTCCTTCAAGTTGCCATACTGGAATATACTATACTATTTTGAGTTCACGTCCTTATATATATATATATATATATATATATATATATATAATCGCTATCTCACTTTTACTCTCGACAAGTATCATAAATTCACGATATCCTCATACCGTTAACGTCGTACCCCATCGTTATAGCTAACTCAAAAATATTGCTGGATTCAGGGAACAACTCGGTCTTTTCAGAAGTGCTGTAGTAAGATTTTCGCTTGAAAAGATCTTCATGCACAGAACTTATTTGTATGTACATACATATATCTTTATACTGCTTTATGTATATTATTATGTTTTTCCTATACTATTGTATAATTTTTTTTTTCTTAACTATTACATAATTTTTGTTAATTCCGTATTAATATTTCTTTGTATTTTTATTATTATGTTAATGTTTACCTAAGATACTATCAGGGCATAATAAATTGTTTATACTCATACTTATGTGTATGTATGAACGCACTATACAAATATTTTATTTCTAGAGATTCTTCATTTCAGTGATTGTATAAGTTCTATAGGTACAGCTAAACCAAAAGTTTTTATCTTAATTTATCTCCTTACCATGTGATTTTTGGGCTTAAGTTTGTTAAGGTAGTTCTATAGTATCATCGATTATTTAGGATTTTGTTGAAAATTGGTACAGTCATTCTTTGATATATTATCTATGCATATGCATATGAAATTTTAAGAGGTTTCATCACGTAGAAATTGAGATATTTATTATTAAAAATCCCAATTTTCAGTGCTCTCCCATAAGGGCCCATGCTAAATATTGCGATTTTCAATCCTACATATCTTGAAATCTAGATGGTGAACTTTCTTAAAATTTAGCATATCTCCCTATGTTACTTCAAAGAAGCTTCCTTTAGTTTAAAAAAAATCCTGAGATTATGATTTTTTTATTTTCATACATACGTAGCGAGTACAAGTCACCTTGGTTGATCTCGAATTTTTAGTATATGCTGTTCTTGAAATAATTTGCAACAACTTTTCTTAATAAACTTAAGCTCAAAAACCACATAGTATGGAGATAAATTGAAATATAAACTTTCGATTTGACTATACCTATAGAACTACCTTAAGAGAAGTTATTGCAAATCCATTAAAGAACAACATATTCAGAATTCAAGGTCGTCAAATGTGATCTGTACTTACTATGTACATATGAAAATTACGAAAAAAAAATCTTACCAATTTCTTTAAAAACTAAGGGAAGCTTCTTTGAAGTATAATAAAGAGCTATGCTAAATTTGAAGAAGCTTCACCATCTAGAATGGAAGATATTTAGGATTGAAAATCGCAATATTTAACATGGGCTTATATAGGAGAGTACCATAAATAGGAATTTTTAACAATAAATATCCCGATTTCTACGTGGTGAATTCTCTTAAAATTTTATACAGATATGTTTGCCATATTAAAGAAGGTTTGTGCAAATTTTCAATGAAATCCTACGAAAACGATAGAATTTCTTTAAAAGGAAGACTCATAATTTTTTTGTAAAAAATTAAATTTTATTATCAAAAATCTAATTGTAAAGTAATTAAAAAAAATAATTATCGTAAAATCAAAACGGAATTTCCTACATTATTCCTACATTATTCCTTATTATTCCTTCAGTTAACGTACTATCTGAGTCCCTTGTGTTGGTTTCTTCTACAATGACAGCCTCCATTTACTGTGTCTATATCTGTTCCTGTAAGCAAATCGGGCTCTGTATATATCCTTTTACCATCAACACCTTTTTATTGCTCTCCACATACATACATCTTTGTCGTCATTATACGATGACAAGAAGAAACTCTAAATTTTTAACGAAGTCTTAAGTGCTCGCGTTTCGTGCACATTATCATAAAAGGATGGCGATAAAAAGATCGAGCGGGGATAAAATAACGAGTATAAATCAACGTGAAACTTCACGAATGCGAAATTTTTAAGGATGCCTTCCAAATCGAGTTAAATACTTTTTAATACATTTTTTTAAACGTGCTCTCCACTACAATTAGAAAATACTAAATAAAAATAAAGTGTCAAGTTTTTAGGAATTAAGAATTATCGTGGTGATCGAAAAAGTATATTTACGATTAACGTTAAAACTTTTAGTAGAGTTGTTGTTTCGATTAAGGTTAAAAAATCTATTAATGCATTGTGCATTACTATATAGAGCTTCGGGTAACGTTTTATTGTCATTTATCTTTAATAATTCATACTGAAAATCATATTTTCAGTTACAAATAATTTGATTAAATAGTCGGCAAACGCGTGGTTTTTTGTGCTGATTTTGTAGCTGGGAACTTTTCTAATCGTTTGATCTCAGAAAAGCACATTTCTCTTGTAATCGATATTTTTTATAGACATCCATAATTAATAATTTTCATATTTTCATTATATAATAATTTTTTAAAATCCTGTTAGCATTCCTGTATCGCTATTGCATTGAATCACAAGGTAATTGCCAATCGATAATTTTGGGAAATACCAAGATGCATTAAATGCTGGTATTATAAGTTTCTTATGAGCTCTATGAATCGTTTATCCTTGTAGACGTTGGTGAAAGTCCTACGCGTGTGTTGGGCAGAGAACTCCTTGAAAGGTTACATAGTTTATACCGGGAGGATTTGCGTGTCGCAAAATTAGGGTAGCTCAGGTAGTTCACCCAGAGGCACGCGAATCATGTTGCAAGACCGAGAGTTTCGGTCTGAGAGAGGATTCTCGATTAAGTACAGCACGGTGTCAGCGAAATTTCTTCGGTATGGAAATTTAAAAAAAAACGTGTATGAGGAAGCAAACTCCGGCCGAGAATCCTAAAAGATTTTCGTAGTCGTGCAGAAACTAATTACCCTCGAAACTCTCCAGCTTTTAATTAAAAATAATTTGAAAATATTTTTAATTAATCACGTAATTTTAAAAATATCAGATTTATAAAAGATACAAATTAATAACTTAAATTTTATTATTGTTTTCATTCCAGAATTGATAATGGCGGTTTTTAAATATTATACACAATATTGTAGAATCGGTTTGAAGCTATTCTAAAATCGTCTGAATCTAATAAACCTCGTATGAGCAATGAATGATTTTTAAATGTGTGAGTGATTAGGATTTAAATGAATCTCTTGATTTTGATGAAAAAATCAATAGCAAAAGAAATAATAAACGTGTAAGTGATGGCGTGACGGTTTATGTGTGTATACAATACATATATGTTAGTATAATATAGATATACAATATAATAGTATACGAATTCAATAAATTAACGTCACTCAATTGTACGATTAAACGAATAGAAGCGTGAGTTGGTTGACCGTTCGTTTGAAACTTGATAAAATGGAATGGTGCTGGATGAGAGAGTCAAGCGCTAGCGAGGTTAAAGGGTTAAATGCCTTCGGGATGGAAAAAGGGGCGCCGGAAATTGAATTTTCAAAATGTCGTGTGATGAATAAATGAGTAATTTTCATGGACTGGAAATACTGTCACAAGCTCGTTGGGCTCAACTACGTACTAATTTTCGTTGCGAAAATAAGCTCAAATTCGATTAAACTTCTATCATTTCCATTTCAATTATTTTTGTATTTGCGGGTTAATTATTTTAGTTTATGAAATAAAAGGTAAAAATGTTTACATTCATTATTGTTTATAATTTAACGAAACGATCTTAAATTTTTATCTTCGTAGAGATTTTTTTTCAAAAATTTTCTTATTAATCCCATTGCCGCTTCAACCTTTTTCTTTTTCCGTCAATTTAGTTTTCTCGTCCATCTTTTTCTTTTCATTGAGTCGACAGGATTTCGTCCCATACTGATTTCGGGAGATGCTATTCCTACTCTTACACCCAAACACTGCAAGAAAAATTATAAGAAAAGTGGAACCATTGGAGGCAAAAAGATAAGGTGATAATCGAAGATTTATTGATTTCTGCGTACAAAAGTTATGCGTCTACGCTTAAAGAGATTCACTGATTTCAAATATAATCAAATGTAAACTAACAATGAAATCATCATATTCAATTTTTAAAAGATAACGTGTAAGAAAAAGCGTGCTACTTGTGTTATTTTAGAATAAAATCTCTGTACTAAAATACTAAAAAAATTTATTAAATTTTGTAACAATCGAGGTATGCAGTGTTAAACATTAATTTTAGAATAATTAAAAATTTTGTACTGAAGTGCTATATGAGCTCAAATATCTTTGAATTGATAAGATTAACGAAAAATTTACAATATGGCTCTTAAGGTGATATGGTCATGGTATCGTTTATTACATATTTTGTTAAAATTTTTCATAAAATTTCTTTACCGTCGTATGTACATGTATGTCAATTTTTAGAAGGTTTCACCATGCGGAAGTCGAGATATTTATTGGTAAAAATGACTTTTTTTTGCATCCTTCTATAAGAGCGCGTATTAAATATTGCGATCTTCAACAATAAATATCTCAACTTCTACGTGGTGAAGCTTTCTAAAATTTTGTACACATTTTTATACAAAATCGAAGAAGCTTTGTTTAGTTTTTTTCTTAGGTGAGTATTTTTTTTTTAATTTTGTTAATTACATAGCAAGCACGTGTCACCTTGGATGACCTTGTATTTCGAGTTTGTTATTCTTTAGCCAATTTGCAAAAACTTTTCTGAATGAACTTTTACTCGCAAACCACTTTGTAAATGTGAAAAACTGAGTCGAAAACTTGTCATTTTTCTGCCATGACCATATCACCTTAAATGATTCTAAGTTTCCTATACAGCAAGATAAGAATTTTTCCGTAAGACAAATTAAAATTTGAAAATTGTGATGCAGAGGTTGTTCTCATCAATTTAACGAGCTGATACTTGGTGAAAATTCTCCAGAGGTGCCCATAAACAAAATCTTCAATGTAGCCGAAGAGAATAATAAAATGTCACTTTTTTTGTCCACCCTAACCCTATAACTTATATGTATTATTTTTTTAACGATTCAAGAGCTTGATGAGGAACAAGTTTCGAGTGGAACAAAATTGAAACGCCTTCGCGTGTAATTTCAGCAGAATAAATTCAAGTTCACCGAATTCGAGGATAGATCGAAAATGAAAAGTAACTATATATGTATAGTATATAGTCGAGCGAGGAGACTGCATGAAGAGAGAACGATGAAGAGTGAAAATCGCGAGGTTGGTGATAGAACTAGAATTTCGAGGGGGCAAACGAGAGACATATTACTCCTTTCCGTACCGTTAACAACGTCGCCGTCAGCACGAAGAGCAAACGAAGCAGTTTCCTCCAGGATGAACGCGGGCAAGGCCGCTCCCAAATTCGTTCGAGGCTGCGGCGTATTCCACGAGTAAAACTGCTCTCATTCTGACCTTACCAGAATTTGTTACGTGGCATTTTCCTTTTTTTTTCTTCTTCCCTTTTCCCATTTTTCTCTTACCCGATCTTTTTCGTTCTCCTTGCTGTATGTATGCCGCGGGTAGATAATTTATCATCGTGGTCAGTGAGCTTGCAAAAAGAATGAAAAAAATCAACCGGAAATACGAGAGGAGAAAGACGGAGAAGAATAAGAACAATCGAGGAGAGAGATTCACCGTGCGAATTGAAAACTTTTTAGCTCTATAAACACAGAGCCAGCGGAGTAATTTATTCATTCTTGAAGAAAAAAGAAGCTCCTGGCGAATTTCCAGCGATCCTTTAGAACTTGGACGAAGATCATATCACACTCTGAGGAAAATAATTGTTTTTGTTTCATATGAACTAATAAGCAATTAACAAAACCTGCACCCTTCCATCGAGTTTCCTTCAATGTCGAAGAAAAACTCATCCGAACTCCAGCCACTCTCCCTTCAAGTTATTTAAATATTCGTTCATACAGCTGTATTTACGAAACGTCGACGTCTCTCTGTTTGGATGAAATTGAGATAACGAAGTAATTAAACTAAAAGAAAAGGAAGAAAACGTTCTTTGACCAATTGACACCTGCAAGGCGTCGTATATCTTAATTAGTGGGTCTATACATTGAAAAGCTTGCAGCCTGAAAAACTACGATTCTCAGAGAATTTTTGATATGCTATAGATTTACATTCCCCGTACACACATAAAATACAAGTATATACGTATAAATGCATAAAAGTTCTGTACACGGATGTAAATATTGGATTAACTTTCAGTGCCCAGCGTGAGCTAAGAAAAATAAAGAATTGGTGCCTTTTTTAATTCTTGACTCGAACGAGGCTACGAAGAGGACGACGCCGACGTTTGTGTGTAGGAAAAGTTTTCTGCACTGGGGAACGTCTAGCTACAACCTTAGAAATGGAGGATTTTAAATTGGCAAAAGTATGACAAATAGCACAGTCAGACACTAATGTAATGGGATCAGATCTTTTAGGTGCTTACGCACATACATGTATATTTTAAGGTGGTTAAAAAAAAGACTAATCTTTTGTCGCGGATACACGTTTGATATCTTCGGAATGATAAAAATGATGCCACACCAAATTTTAGACCCTAAAAAATGTTTAGTGGTGGCGATTTTCAATTTTTTATATTTCATTTAAATAACATTGGAAAATTCTTTTTTCATTTGGTATTTTGTATCTCAATGACGGATTAAATCACATAAGTTGACTCCTTCAAAAGTTATTCTATGTAAAGGATTGTATAACGATTCACTTTTACAGGTGTAAATCTGTATAACGCTCATAAAATATTATGGTTTTTTTATAAAATACTTCAATTGGTACAAAATCATGTCTTTCAATCATTTTATAACTGGAGCAAATTTGTTTTTTACTAAAAAAAACTGTTCTATAGCAGTATTATCACGTATAATACCAAAATTGTTTAAAATAGACGGATATTCAGGTAAGTTTTTTTTATACATATATACTCAATAAATGCAAAATTACGAGTACACTTTTATCGTTCTATTAATTAGTTGAAATATTTTCATTATGTTAATTTTATACAGATTTACACTTGTAAAAGTGAATTTTTTAACCTTGAATAACTTTTTTGTGAAGCGTCAAATTTTCTACAAAAATCTGTAAGGGCATAAATGTAAAAGTTACTGAGCTACAAAATCCCAAATAAAAAAAATTTACAATGTTATTTAAATGGGAAATAAAAAATTGAAAATTGTTTCGCCTACGTAATTTTTTAAAGGGCTGACATTTGGTGTGGCATCATTTTTTATTATTCCGAAGATATTAAACATGAGTCCGCCAAAAAAATAAAAATAGACATTTTTTTCTGGACCACCCTAATGTAAATGCATCTCGAAAAAGATGAATTAAAAAAATGGAAAAAAGATGTTGACAACAATTCAAAGTTCTTGTGATTTCCACAGCTTCTCTCAACGGGATATCACGCAGAATGAGAATCCGTGTTCGTAGTGGAGTATATACAGCTCGTCAGGAAACTTATTAGGTGATCCAGATGGTGTTTACAGTGATTTCATGCGTAGCCGGGGAGTTCATCGTGGTTCCTCGACATTCTGAGCAAACTGAAAGCTCTCGAAGAAGCTCACAGGTCTCATTTTCCGGTTCCTAAATTATCTCTTTTTCGTACTTTTTGCTCTTCTCGTAATGCTCGCATTATGCATTCACTGTACAACTGCGCAGAGAGTGACTTTTTATGCAGAAGATGACTCTGCGCACGTGGCCAATTTTGAAATGAAACGAGGATATGTGACTTTTCGGCACGTATTTAATCTAATCACGATATGGGAGTCTGACTGCAATTCATAAAAAAGATAATTGGATGAAAATGGCAGGAGTCATCTGGCGGGTAATCTCTGATTATGCTTGATGTATTGATCAGTTGCATGCGCCCAGGGGCGTATCATTTTGATCGAATCCCATCAAGTCTATATATACAGCGAAAGGTGGGTAACTTCGAACCAGGTCACACGAACTGATGCTTCAATTTTCAATTTGTTATCCATTCTTATCGAGGCTCCAAGGACAAGGGAGTGAGAGAGATGACACGAGGTGCACCGTTGATTGCTCAAATTTAGGTCGCTGCCATTTCCCATTTAAATTCTTGATGAAAGCTCAACCGACAACAAAGATCATCGAAGTACAACACCACATTTTTTACTCTATCAGCCTCAATTAAACAATTGGTATCAGATAAGTATATCAGATATTCGTATTATACACAAATGTACATCGACTATTTTTACGCTGTGTCTATATACTGTCACATTGGTCGACTTGATTTTTTGAAATGTATATATGAGCAATTCCAGGTCAATTCACCGAAAGTTTAACGGTGACATACCTCCGATTTTTTTATTTTTTAATATGCTATTGTACAGATGAAAAATGAAGTATTTATATGCTAATTTTTACAAAATTGTTGGGGTACTACCGAAGATGGGATTCAAATAACCTCATACGAAAAAAAAAATTTTCACAGTCACAGGACGAAAAAAAAATCAAAATTACAACATAACATATATTCAAAAATTTAATAAATCGGAGGGATCACCGGCAAATTATCGTTGAATTAACCTGTATTGCTTATACATATAGAATCAACTAAAAAAAGTTTTTTTAACACAAATTTTTAATTTATAAAATTAATATCTGTATGTACGACGTCCAATTTTCAATTTGCAATTAGTCTCTTACGGAAAAATTCGGATCTTGCTGTATATCAAACGTACACTCGCCTCAAAGACATATTTTCGTAGGAAATTGAACGCTCTACAAAAAAGTTCTCTAGTGATTTTTTCGTTAATCTCACCAATTCAAAGATATTTGAGCTCCAAGTTTGAAGAATTTTGAAAAAATTTTTTTTTTCATCATAACTCACAAAGTTGTAAGCATAATAAAATGAGCAATACATTTTTTGTAGAAAATTGAACGCTCTACAAAAAAGTTATCTTGTGAATTTTTCGTCAGTCTGAGAAAATGGTGAAAAAAATCATTATTTTTACATCATAATACACTAACATAAGTAGTAAGCAAAATAAAATGGACAATACATTTTTTTGTAGGAAATTAACTGATCTTAAAAAAATGGTTTCCTATGTTTAATCGATTAAAAGAAGCGTTAAGAAGATATTTGTATCTAAAGTTTGATGTTAATCGGTTTTAATGCATTTTCTTGAAATTTGAACATGAACATATATGCACATTCTCAATATACATAATATACAAAATGTGCATGCATTTTGCGATGTATTTCTCTTTTGTGAATAATTTTCGAACTTCTGATTTTGCCGTATCTCGAAGAAGGAAAGAAAAAAATGTTGCCTCGGGTCATGGAAGGATAAAACGCAAAGCTCTGATCCAGGGTGGCGTTCACCGATATGCAAATAAGTGCAGTTGTCCTTGGATGAATTCGTTTACCCAGAATCAAGATTCATCCTCAGGGTGCGAGAGCACCTACGATCCATTATAAGATAGAGATCTTTGATGTCAAAATGAGGTGCTGATAAGCCAAAGAGTAAGATAAATGAAGAACGATAATACCCTTTTCTTTAATCTTTCCCTCGTTCCGAGTTTCGTGTTTCGTCTCGGCGAAATGTTACTTCTATATTTCATAAACCGTTCTTTTCCGTTTATCTCTTTCCCTATCTTATTTTTACAGTGAATTTTAAGTTATACATATTCATCGTTTTTTCAAGCGAAAACTATGTCCTAATTGTTTCTCTCCTTCACATCATTCAATCTTTCGAAGGATTATAATTCTATTAATTCTTATCGAGATAAAAGCAAAAGAATTGATAAATAAAAAATAACACGTAAAACATGTAAAGAATAATAAGAATTGTATCGTAATTAGGAACATTTTTTTTTGTTGATCAAAAATTCAAAATAAATTATTTTAAAAAAATTTATCACCGAAGTTCTCGAATAATTAAGTAACGATGATGTTATATACTTTACACACCTCAAGTCTTCATCTTTATACAAGAATGATAACGTCGTTGTTCATGTGCTGCAAAATAATTATTTAGAAGATATACAAATTTTATTTGTGTATTTCAAAATTTTAACAAATTGCGATTACTATAGATTTAGTATATTATATCAAAATAAAACATATTCTATGCTTCTTTTAAAGTTTTTCTTTGGCTTTGATAGCTTTTACATTGCAAATCTGTTTTTTGTTCTTCGGAAAGTGCACTTTCTCGTAAATTTTGACTATTTACATTATTTATATAAATCAAGGTACTTTGTGCATTATTATACGAGAAACGTTAATTTTGTCTATTTAAGATATATTTTAATTCAACTACTACAGGTTGTCCATAAAATATTAAAGTGGATGATTCATGTAGAATTTTTAAAGGTATAATCTCGTTACACATACAATGAGTCAGACTATATAACTCAGAAAAAAAATTAGCATGCACTGTTATAATTGTATCATATAGCTTCAATAGACCGTAAAATTTGTCACCGCTTTTATTCTTGGATAAAAATATTGATAAGAATAGCGTGTGATTTTTTTTAAATATATTGATCGGAAAAAATAGTGATAAAAAATGGTGTCAGCGTAAATCGGTAACGTATGCACATACGAGTCTTTGACCGATATACTCGTTAAAAATAATGCTCTGTACTTTTTTTCTACTTGAAATAAAACAAGAGTTGCTTTATGCGAAACCAGAGGGCCAGAACGATTTGTCCTTGTCAAACCTTAACTTTTTTTCACGTTACCTCATTTCGATCATTCCCACAAAAATATAATGTCCAAGGAACCCTACTTTTTTTCGTTTCAAGATCGATCCTGAGACAATTGCCATTTTTTATCACTTCTCTTTCGATAAAAGACACGATTTCATGAAGCTTTTTCATTGAAAAAAAATTAAGTGGAATTATTGTCCAAGATAACTCGCAACACCCTATACCGACACCAATTTTGAAAAATAATTGAAAATACGAAGCAAATAAGTTTTTTGATTGTACAAAGAAAGAATTTCATGTGAAAAATTGTTTTATTGTAACATACCAACAGATTGGATATTTTAAATATTTTTCATACAAAATGTAAAAATTGTGATTTTTTTTAAGATCTGAATTGTCATATTTTGCATGCTTGAAAAATCTTCAAAATTTTCAACCTGTTACACTGAAAGAAAAGTATGGCAAATTCTATTATCTAAAAGTGACAACTATACCAATTATTATAGAACTAAATATACTTTATTGACATTTTGTCCTGATTATGTTACGTTTTACTACAAAAATATATTTCAGGTAGTTCGATGATGGGCGCGTTCAGACTTTTAGGTTAAACATGTATCGTTGAGGCAAATTTATCAACTAAATTTTTTCCCAAGATAATTCGTTGAAAATTGATATCAACGTTCTTTGGCGTTGTATTAGAAGGTATAAAAAATTTGAGGATGCTTTACCATCTGGAAATTGAGATATTTCTTATTGAAAACCACATCTTTTAACATTACCCTTAATAATGGGAACTATCGAAAACTTTCGATTTTTAAGAATTAATATCTCGTTTTTTAGACGGTGAATGATGTCAAAATTTGAACACAAGTCAAGTAATATATTAATTTCAACGTACACTTAATTTCATCGCGAAATTTTGGACAGCCAATAATCATCGAACTACCTTAATTCTACAATAATTGGCATAATTGTCACTTTATATTAAAATATATTACTGTGTTTTTTCTCAATGTGTACCATGGTGTGACGAAAACATGGTAATTTTTAGTATAAATAAATTCTGTCTGCGCACCTTTCGATCTCATCACTTCGTAGTGGTTGCGAAATAATTAATTAACGGCCGTATCATTTTTTGTGGCAATACGACAAAAAAATATACCATAAAAGATACCATAAATCAAGCGAGAAAATAAGATAAGTTTTTGGTAAAATTTTTTGCTCTTATCGCCGAAAGTATAAGTGGTCACGATCGTCGAGAGACAGGAGAATTAGCCTCGATAATTGCGGATCTCTTGATCGAGTCTGCTATAAGTACGAAGCGTGCTAACGAGGTTCACAGAGTCGGCGAGTATCGGGCACACTGGGTTCTCTCTTGCATGTCGAAATTTCGTGGCGAGCTCTCTCGGCGTTGCCACGATCGAGCCTTCTACGTAGACTCATTTCATAAACGTCAACTTCATACGAGATTCGTGCATTTCTGTTATCTACCAGAACAAAGGGCACGTACGTTTTAAATTAACCATACGCGATGTAAAATCTACCCCATGGGGGCTTCGTTACGATTCAAATTGGTCTATTTCATGTCATACTTCTAGCAGTATTTTTTTTTTTTCAAGTATGGTCAATGAACGACGAAAGTGACCAATCGTGCAATCTCTTCCACATCCTAATGGTCGAAAATACCAGAGAATTCTTTTATTTGCACATTTGCCATATTATTTTTGTTTCTACCTAAATACTCAATTTGATATGTGTATATCTCTATATATAATAAATAAAAATGAATCGCCACATGTATGGCTGATTCTTTTTATCTCGTTCTCGTTATTTTTAGGAGAAGGTTTGTATGTCAAAAAACTTTTTGAAAATCCACGGGAAAAGTCGATAATTGGGATGGTATTTATATGTACAAAAAAAGGATATTGGTTTATCCAAACCTGAAACCACTCCAATTTTTGAGCTCAAAATAGCCAAGAATACACTAAAAAAATTTTTATCTTAATTTTCAATTTTTTTTTCCAAAAAGTACGTTAAAAAATGAAAAAATTGACCTTATTAAAATACGATATTTTAATAATTTATATATGATTAATTTATACATGAATAATTTAAGAATTTTAAGAAACTTTTAAGAAACTTGGAAACGAGTAAAATTTTTAATCGCAAATACTTCTTTATCACTAATTTTTAACATTAGAATTCACAAAATTTTGACGTCCACGCAGACAAAGTCATGGTTATTTTTATTGAATTTTTTGACTTCATAAAATCTATTTGTTTTTTTTTTACAAAATATAATTTCTTCCAGAATTTTTTAAACTAATGAAAAATGTGAAAAACTTTGAACGGAGCCAGTATAACCTGCTATAGTATAATGATATAAACTTACATCGATGAATGCATGAAAAAGGAAAAAAAAAGATGGAAACTTGAAATAATTCGAATGTTATAAATAAAAGCTGAATCTGGATAAAGCCCAAGATGAGTGCGCGCATTATTACTTGAGTTGCGATATAGAATGCTCGAAGAAGAATTTTCTATCAGGAGAATCCAATCAGTTTCACAGATAGTATATACGAACTAGGAAGCACAGACAATCCAAATGTATCTAAACGTTTCGAGAGAGTCGTCCGTGCACTTTTCTATAGATCTTTATTTCCTCTTCACCTTGTCTCGTATCTCCGTTTCTCTTTTTCCATGTCCTATACAACGTATCGGGAGAATGAACAACCGCATTTACTCCCATACTATGTATCTTGCTTCGTTTTCAATTACCACCCATCTATTTCAACTCGGGAGCAATCTACCGACAGCTTGCCAGTCTATAAATTCTCCATATATTTTCTTATTCTCACGTTCCATGCTGTTTACGATTGATCCCAGCGTAGATTCGCATGTATGTCTATCAGGATATACAAGTCTCCCGGAGAATTGATCCTTCATACTATATATACGAAAATCTTCGACTCTGCCTCTCACTAAAGTTCACATTTCTGGTCGACTCTAAAATTGCGATTGTTCCTTCTTCCGCCTCTTATTCACACCGATACGACCCTTATTATGATATTGTAAATTCAATGAAAATCGATCAACCGCCCCTAAATACGATTTTTTTTTATTAGTTGCAATTTGGATTTATCACGATCTCGAATATATGGACTTCTGTGCATGTATATGGCAATATAAATCTAAAAATGATGGTTAGAAAATTTTAAGTATTGCAATAAAGTTACAAAGACGGATGGATTTACTTAAATATATTTATCGACATTCGTTATTAACGAAAGTACGAAAATGAATTGTTGATATTTAATTTTTTTTACGATATAGAGTATTAATCCAGTTTTTCTATGGCTAAATTTCAAGTAGCATTATCGATAAAATAAGCGAAAAATATTCCGACAAAATACGTTTGACATTAGCCAGAGTCTTATGAGAAATCGCTAGCTTAATCGTTCTACTCTTTGTTCGAAAAAAAAAATATTTAGAGTGAAATCTCAAACAATCTAATATATCTCACGTATTCATTAGCGCATAAGATTCAATTAAAGATTCACCATAAAAATAGAGGATCATCGAACTTTGCAGTAAAATATTTAATTAAAATGTCAAATATGACACTTATATGTGAGTGAATCCAAGTCAAATTATAACCTAAAATCGATATTCACTTTTTAACTATCTGTTTTACATCAATATATTTTACATTTGGTAAAAAAAGATTTATTCAATCTTAACAGTCGTTTATTTACGCCTCATTTAAAAATTAGCCAGATAGTATCTCATTTGACTAAAAAGTATCGCAAATTCCTTCTTAAGTTTACGTGGCTATTGAATAAATGGACGCAAAAACGAAAAAAAAATAAGATGATATAACATTTCGTAATATATTGTTCTATAGATAATTGGATTCTCCATTTTTATTTTTTTATTTTTTTCGATGATGAAGAACCAATTTAAATAATTTCTGATAATTATTTACTGTTGTAAGAAATGAAGAAATTTATATTTGCTATCAAATTCTCATATATTTTAATCCATCATGTTTACACTATATTTTTCAATACACGGTCCGTATACTGGGTTTTTTAGGGAACAGTCGATTTTTTAAGTGTTATAGACTATAAAAAATTCTGAGAAAACTCTGAGTTGCTTTTCGAAATGTGTACTACATGATCTAAAAGTTACAAATGTCAAACATCTAAAACTGTTTTTAATAAAAATTGAAAAATAATTTAAAAAGCAGAAATAACGGAATTTCGATTAAAAAATTTGTAGCTCTACACTAAAAAAATATAAAGAAAAAGCTGATTTAGGCTTTTGTACCTTAGGTTATGAGCTTTAAAAAATGTAGGGTCTTTGGTGTGAAATTCAAAAAACTGTATTACTTAAGCTCCTATAAGTAGGGAATCTTTTAATGAAAAAATAACGAACGTATAAATGAAATGGAAAACAAATTTTATTTTTAAGATTTGAGTCTATACAAAATAACCAAAACATAAATAACCAACCATGAAGGCCACCCTTCATTCATATAAGTGAGGAATTTAAGTTTGAAATTTTTACTGTTCCTTCAAAGACTCAGTGTATACACAGAGGGTTAAGATCGTTTATTATTTTTTTCAGATTTATTATTTATTATTTTTTTCTTCCGGATATTCATTGTTTATTGTTTTTCTTTCGTATTACGCACTACTCATATTTTTTACTAATTTGTCTTTTTTCTATAACAGCACTGCATAACTATCGAATGAGTTGTATAATGTATTTCGAAGTTGTTATTCGAAATATATAATACAATTTGACAAAGAATTTTTTTGTGTCAATTATCATCCATTATTTCTATCTCGTCGATTTAATAATTGTAAAGATATAAAATAAATAAAGGCAGAGTTTTCATTGATTTAAAAATATAGAGCAACAAAAATGTCAAGATATGTATACAGACGTTGAGGAAAAACTTGCAATCAAATCTAAAGCGGTGTGAGTGTGATTTAAACAGAGATCAGTGAGCTCACCCCCAACCCTCTACTTAAACTCACGAGACACCGGCATGGAACTTCGATATCCACTTTAAAAGTGGGATGAAAGCGTCATTATAAGTTTACACCTCGCTTCCTCAATACCAGGCCCTTATACGATTTTTTTCTTTCTCCTCTTTCATTTCTAATTGAGAGGAATTTTCAATTTTTTTTTTCGAATAAATAATTCGAAGGTGCAAAAATAAAAATTCAAACAGAAGAAATTTTTCTTTAAACATTAGACTCGAATAAAACTAAAACAAAAAATAAAATGCAAAAAATACTCACAGTATGAGATAGTTTATGGCTGATGATATTAGAAATATACAAATTAATGGAATATTGTCAGATCTGTTATTATACATGTTAGCATTGATTGAGATCGCCTATTATTTCGACAGAATGTTTATTTTTCTAAATATTACGTTGGGGCCATATAAAACTTTTATTTTTAAATGATTGTATATGTTTAGACTGTTATAGAATCCCAGCATAAAATAAACTCTTGACGTTTAATTCATACAATTCAGACTGTGACTTTATGCCAAAAAGTGTCAAATTGTTTTGTTCCATAGCTAGATCTCATCAAAGTAACTTTGATTTATTATATTTTTAATCATTTTAACATTTTTAATTACCCATACTTTTAAATAAGATAAATTTTAGTAAAATATTTTGAAATTACTTTCTTTAAAAAATGTGAACTACATATGTACATAATATTATTTCAATATTACTTGTATTTTTAGTGATTTTCAGGGTAAAACGTACAAATTTTCTATCAAATATCTTTTATAACAATTGTTTATCTATTTTTTCTACAATCTACAGAATATGCCATTTAAATAGAATTTCAACTTATTTAGATAAGAATAAAGATTTCTTGCCCACTCTAGTGTCTTCGACATTCATAATTAATTTTCCGAAGACCCTTTTTTCCAAATAATTACTATATGTTTTATTTATATACATATATATTAATTTTAGTTTTTAAAGTCTTTCATTTTCTGAAGCCGTTTAACGTATCCTAGATTCTATCCTGGAATGTAGTATACAGCTATGCCAAGTTCTACCTAGATTGCTTTGCCAATTTTTACGTGCTCAAATTAATTAAACATTAATTAAAAGTTTTCTGAGTATGTATACTGTAAAGATGAGATTTTCGATTTGCAAGGCTGCTTGCAATAAGTGCGCGTGCCTAGAGACTCTACCTCAACTCTTAATCATAAGGAAAACTACGCAAAAGAGACTCATATTTCATATGGTGCATTTCCGTTCTAAAAGCTCTGACATATAAAGATCTTAATCATAAAATGAAAATGTCTAAATTCTCTTAAGGATTCTGTGTTCAAAAACGAAAATGTTTGAAAATTTTACATAAAATAAGGTAACATCTCTCAAAGATTGTGTAAAAATTTTACGACGATTAGTAAAAGCTTCTAATTAAAATTAATTAATTAAAATTAATTGATAAAAATGGCTATTTTTTATACCTTCCCATAAGAGCACGTGTTAAAATTTGCAATTTTGTATAATAAATATCTCAGTAACGAGCTTCCTAATTTAAGTGAAATTTTGCACTGATCTTTGTATGACGTTAAAGAAGTTTTATCTAATTTTTCGAAAAAATTTAATCATTTTTTGTGCATCATGTATAGAGTAGAACTATCATTGGTTGGCCTTGAATTTTAAATTTGTTTTTATTCAGTTGATTTTCAGCAACTTTTCTTAATAAATTTTTACTCTCAAACAACTTTGTATGGGAGAGAAACGTGTTCCTGAACTTTTAATTTTTTGCTCTACGAACTCAACACTCTTAAAGAAATTATTCATATGTATTTATTTAAAAATATCTTTAATCCCGTTGGTAGTTTTTATTTTCACCCTGTATGCCTTTATTCTGCTATAAAATCTCCTTATTATAAAAAAACATGATAGACAGAATCTAGGCTAAAAGAGAACGACCAGAATTAAAAAGCTGTATCAGTTGATAAAAGAGTAACAAAATAATGAGTAACTTTGTCTTTTTCTTTATTTTATTGTTTCTTTGAGCTTTATAAATTCAATTCTTTCCTCCTACGTACATGCATATAAAATATATACATATGAGTATTTAATTGAATATGTAAATGTTCAATCAAATTTATTTTCAACATTTTAGATATTTTTACACCAAAAATTATAAGCTATTTGAGAAAAAATAAATTTTGAATAAACATTTATCAAACTTAACATTATTAAGGATGTTATATCAATAATGCGAGCCGAATCACAAAAAATTCATAAAAATGTTAACTAAATTTCAGAATGACTACGAAGCATGATTTTTTTGGGCTTGACGAAAATTTTATCGATATACGGATTTGTATCTAACGTATCAGGTATACGTATATGTGTAGCTTCCTTCGAGTGGAAACGCACTCTTGACTTCAGACAATTCGAACCATTCGCCATGAAGGAGGATAAAGGTAAAGAGAGAGAGAGAGAGTGAGTGGAATATAACGGGACGATGAGAGGCGGACGAGCCATGAGCCCCCTGTTTCTCCTCCCTTATCCTTCCGAGAATAGGAAGAGTGAATCTTCGCTATATATATGTTGACTTCGTATCTGAGCTCCGAGCAGAGTAACGGACTCTCCAAAAGCTCGGACCCAGCCCAAAATGTCCGGGAATTACACACCCTGGTCTGCACACACATATAATCTTTCCACTCGCTGTGCACGTACGCAAACTTTCCTATTAACTATATCTGACGATTCGAACGTAGAGGGGCTGGCTATATTGTTAGTAACTTGGCACAGCCCCAAAAATACCAACCTCTGCTCGCTGGAGAAGCAACAACGTTTCCCGAGTCCGTTACCCACGCCATGAATCTCCCGACTCTTTTCTCTACTCCGATCATCCGAAAGTATTTTTTCTCTGTACCAAAGCTCACTCATCTGCAAGATTTTTCAAGATTTTTCAAATTTGCAATACTCGAGTTATTTATTCAGAGAAATTCCTCGACTCGATACAGAAAATAAGACTTTTTGCTGTCCCAGGTCACACTTTTCGTCATTTTTTCAATTTTAATGATTAACTTTTTGTGTGGGCACTATATTTTTCGATACATTGTGTGTACGCTGGGTCATTTGGGGAATTGTCGATTTTTTAAAAGTGTATTCTAAACTTGTAAAAATACCGAAAAAATTCTGAGTTACTTTTTGAAGTGTGTATTACATGTCCTAAAAGTTGACAATATCAAATGTTTAAAATTGTTAATAATAAAAATGGAATAATAGTTTAAAAAGCAGAAAAATGGAATTTCGTTAAAAAATTTGTAGCTCTACGCTAAACAAATATTAAGAAAAAACTGATTCAGGCTTTTTTACCTTAGGCTATGAGCTTTAAAAAAATATAGGGTCTTTGGTGTGAACTTTAAAAACTTGTATTATTTAAGCTTCTAAAAGTAGGAAATCTTTTAATGGAAAAATAACGAATTTATACATGAAATGAACAAAAAAGTTTTGTTTTTAAGATTTGAGTCTATACAAAATAACTAAAACATTATCAAATTTCATGAAATATTTCTTTTAGTTGTAAAAAAAGCTGAAAAACTATGATAAAAGACAAAAAAAACTGTACTGACCTGGGAAAATATTGACACCATGTGTATACTGACCCTTTTAGGGAACAGGAGTGATTTGCACTATAGCTGACGTTTACACATGAACTATCAGATCCGAACCGCCCTTGGGCTTTTAGTCCCTAAAACTATATCTATATTGTTTAGATGGGGTAGCCGAAGGCCACCCTTTATTCATAAGTGAGGAATTTAAATTTGAAATTTTAACTGTTCCTTCAAAAATTCAGTATACGCACGGAGGGTTAATATTGTATATTGGTTGATTTCCTATAATATCTAGCACTTCATTTTACAATATTTTTATCGCATTGCTGGAAGAAAAATGAAAGGTCGTCATCAATAATCGTTTAGATAAAAGTAAAAAGTTGCAGGATAGGACGTAACTATAGATCTACTTTTTTCACCGAAAAGCTCTTCATTTTGTTTTGTTAAACTTATTCTTTTACTCCGGTACTTTTAAAATTTTCGAATACGAGTGAAAACACGGCCGCTTTTTTAACGTGTTCGAATTGATATTTTGCTGTTCTTCTAGGGGCACACTTTAAAAAACTTCGCATAATGCGCTCTGTTCTGATTAATTTATTAGAGGTTTCATCTCTATATAAGACACATTCACACCGACATTTTTTAAAAAGTATTTTGAAACGATATTATTAATTAGAAACAGTAAACTATTCACTTTTCGTATTATTGAAAATTACACTGGAACTGACACTCAGCTGAACTTGTCAAATTGCAACAAAATGTTTTTCGGCAATGAACTTGTAAGACCCGACACGTCTTACCCCGACACTTTACACCGATCTACTAATTCCAAATTTTGTCATAAAACAGAACAATTAAGGCCTTAATTGGTTTTTCCACTC